>VYZU01027743.1:767-13937 GCA_013401355.1 Ceyx cyanopectus
GGGACCTAGAAGATCATCTAGTCCAACCCCCCTGCCAGAGCAGGAGCACCTAGACCAAGTCACCCAGGAACAGATCCAGGCGGGTCTTAAGTGTCTCCAGAGCAGGAGACTCCACAACCTCCCTGGGCAGCCCCTGCCAGGCTCTGGCACCCTCACTGAGAAAAAGTTCTTCCTTGTGTTGACCCTAAACCTCTTGTGCTCCAGCTTGCACCCATTGCCTCTTGTCCTGTCATTGGATGACATTGAGAAAAGTCTGGCTCCATCCCCACTACACTCACTCTTAACATATTGGTAGACATCATTGTTACTCACGTAAGTATTGGATGAGCTAATTCATAATTTTATGCATATAAGTAAATAATGTAAACTCATTCATCAACTAACTGCCCTGAAATTATGGTCTTCAAGTTCATAGCTGTGCTCAAATGCACACCTTCCTACCCCACCACACCAGAGCCTGTTGGCAAGTACAGAGCTGTACAGCTGTCAACTACCTCAGCAACTTCTACTCACTGCAGAACACTACAGATGTTAAACTGATGTCCCAAATGCTGAACAAAAGCATTAAATATAGCAACAGAACTAACTCGGCCTCAATCCAATCTCAAAAATAGTTGTAGGACAATTACAAATGCTCAGGTACATAGAAGGAGCTAAATCCCTTAGCACAGTGGGATCATTTTCCTTGTTTGAGGATCGGTGAATTACAAACCGTCTCACCTGGACTCTCAAAGACTCAGTTTCTAAATTATTTTTTCTCTCTGTGCTATGGAGCAGTAACTGTAATTTAATTGACTTAAATGTAAAAGATGAAAGCATTCCTCTGAAATCCATTCTCATGCTGTTTGCATGCTAAACCCAAAGTGCTTTATCTGGTGCCATCAGAGAAGCCTTTGCATATGCTGGAATTATTTATTCATGTTCCAAATCCCCTAATTAAGAATATGAAAGCTGTGATCAAAATAATAATTCCTAAAATTAATGGAATGTCTGATATTTGCAGCATTATGCAAATGTTAGCAAATTAACCCATGCTGCTATTCAGTGAGGTAAAGTAATATTGTCCCAAAACAATGTCAGGAAAAAAAACCACAACAAAACCAGTAGTTGGGTAAGACAATATTGCTAATAAATTGTGAGTAGGAGTGCACACCTACCCAAGCATTATCAAATCACTGACATTTTTCCTTAGAATATCATACCTGTTGTATATTTTAAGCTAGTCTTCACAGATCTTGTTTATATCAATCAATGAAATGGAAAATCATGATTCTAAGACTGTTATTACAAGGGGGGAATAAAGCAAAGTGGCTGAAGGTTCTGGAACAGCAAGAAAATATATTCAAAGATATGAAAATATTACACAGAAAAGAGATTAAATTAGTTAATTTGTCAAAGTCTGTCAGTAGAGCTACTGATCATAGTCTAGAGTACTAATACAAGGATGCTCTCCAACAGCAGACCCCTTGTTCATAGAACAAAAAAAAAAAAGGAAAAGAAAATTCAAGAAAATTTGAACTTCAAACTGAAATTAGATGCATATTAAAATGCATATTTTCATTCACCTGGAAAGGCATTTTTAGAGGGCTCTTTAATGTTGAAATAACATTTAATGGATTTTTAGACTGTTCCAGCCATTACTTGTTATTGACCCAGTCAAAACCAACCCACTCCCACCTGTAGTTTTTCTGCATCCTAACATCACAAACAACGGAGTTATTGCATGCATTTTTACCCAATTCACCAAGTGAAGTTAAAATCCCACTATTTTTCCATTTGGTACAACCATGTACTTATAAGCCATCCTAAGTTCAAACAAGAAACATGTATCTGGGATCCATTTTCCAAAAGAGTTCCATTTTATCCTAAATATGTATTTCAAAATATTGTATGTTAAATCAAATTCAAGTCAAGCTTAAAAAGTTGAAAAGCTATGATGTTTATACCCTGTGTAATGTGCAGACTGATCACTTTTGGATTTTCTCCATCATCCAAAGTTTGTACCTTCAAAAGTAATGTGATTCATGTAGAAAAAAAAACCCTCTGATGCAGTCAACAGCTTGTTATAGTGCTGACACTATAAAAGTCATTGTAGAGAGAGAAAAAAACCCAACACTGCATGATTAAGAGATATGTTCTAGCAGCTTGGTATTTAATAGGGTTTCCTACAGAAAATACTTAGTACATGGCAAATTATGAATATTTAATTGTGTTAGTCCATAAAATGACTTAGCTAGAATAGCTGTGGACTACAGATGCAGAAAAACCCAGCAGTTTAGGTAGGTTGCAAAGTTGCAACTACATTCAGACACATGGTCAATTAAATATTTTTTTTTTAGACTCCATATGGAAGGCCAAAGTACCAAGGAAAGAGATTAAATTTCCAAGGTTCAAGCAGCTGCCAAGGACTTGTGACCCAGTTTCTGTTGCCTCTCACAGTCTTGTGCTATGAAGTGATTAGAAATATTGCACACTTTTTTGCAACAGTGGAGACATTGAAAATTACAGCAGAAAAGCAATCATGGGACTTGCTTGGTGTTGCTACAAATATATATGAAGTAGGAGGAAGCTGAAAACGAGCTGCTAAAGTGCTGCCTTGTGGACCCCAAGATTTCTGCAAGAAGATCTCAAATACTGGTGAAAAAGGACTTCTGGATGATTTGTAATATGCAGCTAAAAACCTTGAAAAGAATAAGCATCAATGATTTAACTAAACTGCTAATATTTAATATATTATAGAAATCATTTACAACACTTGATCTGTTGTCAGATATACAAATAAAAGTGCTTATTTACTTCAAAAAAAATGTCAGGAGTCAACAAAAACTGCACAGATTGTTGACTTTCTCTTGTCTTGAAGGATTCAGCAGCAGGAGGGCAGACTTTCCAGAGTCAGCAGTAAGTGTAGGGGTAGCTGAAAAAAGGTGAAATGCTTTGGGGTTTCAGTTTGAAAAAGAAGGTTGTCTACTGTGAAAAAAAAAACCAAAAAAAACCTCCTTATTTTTTAAAAGGAAAAGAAAAAAAGAATAAATCAACATTTTTGTGCCACAGGCTGCCTGTGGGCCAGACATCTTTTCTAACATTCACCGTTTGGAGTCCATTTCCCTCATTGGCTGGAAACACTCTGAGTCTTTATAGTTCTGGTGTACTTTGAAACGTTAGAAAACACATAATTTCTACACTTACAACACAAAGCTTTTCCTTACCTCCAAGACTTCCAGGAGCAAGACTGGGTTGCTAGACCTGCATGCTTTCCCATCTCAAGCAATGTGTACATGTGAGCACATGGTAAACAGCAGACATGTATTCAAGAGTAAAAATCTACTCTGTCCTTTTTGCACATCTCACTGTAACAGACAGGACAGAAAAAGCATCTGCTGATGTTTATTCCCAATACACCTTCCTATTTGTTCCTCATAAACAGCAACACTTGTGACAGTTATCTGAACCCAAAGAGCTGTTTTCATAGCACTCTGAATTCCACCAACATTGTGAAAGGAACCATTTTCCTTGGGGATATTTAGTTATTTTTGAAAACTTCCCAGTGATGACACTACATATTAATTTATGGTACATTATTCTATATCTTAGACTTTTTAAATGGAAGGCTGAATAGAAGGAGCTTTTTTACCCTCCAAGAAGCTGAGGTGTAAGAGGCTTCACTCAGTGGAGATGACAGAGGAATGGTATTGGTTGAAGACATGACAGTTGACCTATGGCAGCTTACCTAGGTAGTAAATTTGACAAGCTGTCTTGTAAAAGAATGTCACAGCACAGTTACTAGGCATTCCCATAGGTATTTGATCTGCTTCATCTTTTCATACAATTCTTAAAAAAAAGAAGAAATTTGAATATAGGTTGTCCCGTGGGCTTACTTTTGTTGAACAGGGTGGGAAGGAGAAGGGAGAGGATGAAATCATATTCTGTAAAAAATGCCAACCCACTCATTTCTATTTTAAGCATAACTTCTGTAAAAAAAAAATTAAAAATCATCTGAGCACCAATTTATATTTAATACAAGTTTCATCATTCAAAACCAGTTTGATAAAATAGATTCAAATTACATCATTTAATAAGTTTTTCCAATCCTTTATGTCTTGCTGTGTAATTAGCTTTGGTGTAAAATTTGTTTTCTCACAAGTCTTCCTATATGAAAAAGTGAACAGATGCATAAAACGCCTGAGTTCTGACCAGCTGTGAATCAGCTTTAGTGGGGGAGTGTCTGGACCTCAACTGTTGTCTCTGAAAGTGATTTTACCCTTTATTTCTCCCAAGTGCACAAGTATATCCTCTAAAACCACGGTGCAAACAACTAGATCTAAAAATAATCATTCCAGACATAAAGCTACAATATTCTGCTTGCTGGAAAAAAATAGTAATAAAATCATAACAAGCCAAGTATCACAGATTTCATCACGGGAGCATCACCTCATCACAGCAAAATACACATTCACAGCAATACATAACATAGCCAAAGCCTTACCACATATATAGTCAGCTATCACAAAGTGATATAAAGTACAGTACAAAAATAACAGGGACTGCAGAGGAAGGTAGAATGACAACAGGGTTTTTTTTTAGTTCCCTTTACAAGTCCAAAATATTAAGCAGAATGAGTCAAAATATACCTCAAAAATCTTTCCATTACAGACTAAATTAAGAAAAACTGTAACTTTGGTAAAGAAGGGGGGTGGTTGGGGGTGGGGGTGGTTTGGACACACACACATCATGAGGGGGAGACAGACAGAAGTAACATTTTCATGACTCATAGATACACATCACTGACTTTGAATTGGAGAATAATGCAAAATATAGAATTATACTTAGATGTCTTGACATCAAGAATAAGGAGAATGGTATAGAATAGTGTCAAAGAAAGGATTAGAGGGACATTCCTTACACTCTAGTTGCCTATTGTTGACAGGCTGGGGTGCAGGGAGAGGAGGGGTACAGAGTATGAATCAACATGAGATGAGTGTTTTAATGAAGCCAAAACTTCTAAATAAATACCACAGATCTAGCATTAAAAATTCTGAAGGGAGGTGATTTTTTTGTCATTACAAAACTGTTTTATTCTGCATCAAGCATTTTACTTTAATGTTAAAGTACTCATAAAATAATTTTATGTACCTAACTTTATAGTCCCATGAAATCAAAAAAAAAATAGAAATGATACATATGCTGCTTAGAAAGATAACATCACTAATAGTCCTCTTATTGAGATTGATGAAGATGANNTTCAGTTTGAAAAAGAAGGTTGTCTACTGTGAAAAAAAAAACCAAAAAAAACCTCCTTATTTTTTAAAAGGAAAAGAAAAAAAGAATAAATCAACATTTTTGTGCCACAGGCTGCCTGTGGGCCAGACATCTTTTCTAACATTCACCGTTTGGAGTCCATTTCCCTCATTGGCTGGAAACACTCTGAGTCTTTATAGTTCTGGTGTACTTTGAAACGTTAGAAAACACATAATTTCTACACTTACAACACAAAGCTTTTCCTTACCTCCAAGACTTCCAGGAGCAAGACTGGGTTGCTAGACCTGCATGCTTTCCCATCTCAAGCAATGTGTACATGTGAGCACATGGTAAACAGCAGACATGTATTCAAGAGTAAAAATCTACTCTGTCCTTTTTGCACATCTCACTGTAACAGACAGGACAGAAAAAGCATCTGCTGATGTTTATTCCCAATACACCTTCCTATTTGTTCCTCATAAACAGCAACACTTGTGACAGTTATCTGAACCCAAAGAGCTGTTTTCATAGCACTCTGAATTCCACCAACATTGTGAAAGGAACCATTTTCCTTGGGGATATTTAGTTATTTTTGAAAACTTCCCAGTGATGACACTACATATTAATTTATGGTACATTATTCTATATCTTAGACTTTTTAAATGGAAGGCTGAATAGAAGGAGCTTTTTTACCCTCCAAGAAGCTGAGGTGTAAGAGGCTTCACTCAGTGGAGATGACAGAGGAATGGTATTGGTTGAAGACATGACAGTTGACCTATGGCAGCTTACCTAGGTAGTAAATTTGACAAGCTGTCTTGTAAAAGAATGTCACAGCACAGTTACTAGGCATTCCCATAGGTATTTGATCTGCTTCATCTTTTCATACAATTCTTAAAAAAAAGAAGAAATTTGAATATAGGTTGTCCCGTGGGCTTACTTTTGTTGAACAGGGTGGGAAGGAGAAGGGAGAGGATGAAATCATATTCTGTAAAAAATGCCAACCCACTCATTTCTATTTTAAGCATAACTTCTGTAAAAAAAAAATTAAAAATCATCTGAGCACCAATTTATATTTAATACAAGTTTCATCATTCAAAACCAGTTTGATAAAATAGATTCAAATTACATCATTTAATAAGTTTTTCCAATCCTTTATGTCTTGCTGTGTAATTAGCTTTGGTGTAAAATTTGTTTTCTCACAAGTCTTCCTATATGAAAAAGTGAACAGATGCATAAAACGCCTGAGTTCTGACCAGCTGTGAATCAGCTTTAGTGGGGGAGTGTCTGGACCTCAACTGTTGTCTCTGAAAGTGATTTTACCCTTTATTTCTCCCAAGTGCACAAGTATATCCTCTAAAACCACGGTGCAAACAACTAGATCTAAAAATAATCATTCCAGACATAAAGCTACAATATTCTGCTTGCTGGAAAAAAATAGTAATAAAATCATAACAAGCCAAGTATCACAGATTTCATCACGGGAGCATCACCTCATCACAGCAAAATACACATTCACAGCAATACATAACATAGCCAAAGCCTTACCACATATATAGTCAGCTATCACAAAGTGATATAAAGTACAGTACAAAAATAACAGGGACTGCAGAGGAAGGTAGAATGACAACAGGGTTTTTTTTTAGTTCCCTTTACAAGTCCAAAATATTAAGCAGAATGAGTCAAAATATACCTCAAAAATCTTTCCATTACAGACTAAATTAAGAAAAACTGTAACTTTGGTAAAGAAGGGGGGTGGTTGGGGGTGGGGGTGGTTTGGACACACACACATCATGAGGGGGAGACAGACAGAAGTAACATTTTCATGACTCATAGATACACATCACTGACTTTGAATTGGAGAATAATGCAAAATATAGAATTATACTTAGATGTCTTGACATCAAGAATAAGGAGAATGGTATAGAATAGTGTCAAAGAAAGGATTAGAGGGACATTCCTTACACTCTAGTTGCCTATTGTTGACAGGCTGGGGTGCAGGGAGAGGAGGGGTACAGAGTATGAATCAACATGAGATGAGTGTTTTAATGAAGCCAAAACTTCTAAATAAATACCACAGATCTAGCATTAAAAATTCTGAAGGGAGGTGATTTTTTTGTCATTACAAAACTGTTTTATTCTGCATCAAGCATTTTACTTTAATGTTAAAGTACTCATAAAATAATTTTATGTACCTAACTTTATAGTCCCATGAAATCAAAAAAAAAATAGAAATGATACATATGCTGCTTAGAAAGATAACATCACTAATAGTCCTCTTATTGAGATTGATGAAGATGANAAAAGGAAAAGAAAAAAAGAATAAATCAACATTTTTGTGCCACAGGCTGCCTGTGGGCCAGACATCTTTTCTAACATTCACCGTTTGGAGTCCATTTCCCTCATTGGCTGGAAACACTCTGAGTCTTTATAGTTCTGGTGTACTTTGAAACGTTAGAAAACACATAATTTCTACACTTACAACACAAAGCTTTTCCTTACCTCCAAGACTTCCAGGAGCAAGACTGGGTTGCTAGACCTGCATGCTTTCCCATCTCAAGCAATGTGTACATGTGAGCACATGGTAAACAGCAGACATGTATTCAAGAGTAAAAATCTACTCTGTCCTTTTTGCACATCTCACTGTAACAGACAGGACAGAAAAAGCATCTGCTGATGTTTATTCCCAATACACCTTCCTATTTGTTCCTCATAAACAGCAACACTTGTGACAGTTATCTGAACCCAAAGAGCTGTTTTCATAGCACTCTGAATTCCACCAACATTGTGAAAGGAACCATTTTCCTTGGGGATATTTAGTTATTTTTGAAAACTTCCCAGTGATGACACTACATATTAATTTATGGTACATTATTCTATATCTTAGACTTTTTAAATGGAAGGCTGAATAGAAGGAGCTTTTTTACCCTCCAAGAAGCTGAGGTGTAAGAGGCTTCACTCAGTGGAGATGACAGAGGAATGGTATTGGTTGAAGACATGACAGTTGACCTATGGCAGCTTACCTAGGTAGTAAATTTGACAAGCTGTCTTGTAAAAGAATGTCACAGCACAGTTACTAGGCATTCCCATAGGTATTTGATCTGCTTCATCTTTTCATACAATTCTTAAAAAAAAGAAGAAATTTGAATATAGGTTGTCCCGTGGGCTTACTTTTGTTGAACAGGGTGGGAAGGAGAAGGGAGAGGATGAAATCATATTCTGTAAAAAATGCCAACCCACTCATTTCTATTTTAAGCATAACTTCTGTAAAAAAAAAATTAAAAATCATCTGAGCACCAATTTATATTTAATACAAGTTTCATCATTCAAAACCAGTTTGATAAAATAGATTCAAATTACATCATTTAATAAGTTTTTCCAATCCTTTATGTCTTGCTGTGTAATTAGCTTTGGTGTAAAATTTGTTTTCTCACAAGTCTTCCTATATGAAAAAGTGAACAGATGCATAAAACGCCTGAGTTCTGACCAGCTGTGAATCAGCTTTAGTGGGGGAGTGTCTGGACCTCAACTGTTGTCTCTGAAAGTGATTTTACCCTTTATTTCTCCCAAGTGCACAAGTATATCCTCTAAAACCACGGTGCAAACAACTAGATCTAAAAATAATCATTCCAGACATAAAGCTACAATATTCTGCTTGCTGGAAAAAAATAGTAATAAAATCATAACAAGCCAAGTATCACAGATTTCATCACGGGAGCATCACCTCATCACAGCAAAATACACATTCACAGCAATACATAACATAGCCAAAGCCTTACCACATATATAGTCAGCTATCACAAAGTGATATAAAGTACAGTACAAAAATAACAGGGACTGCAGAGGAAGGTAGAATGACAACAGGGTTTTTTTTTAGTTCCCTTTACAAGTCCAAAATATTAAGCAGAATGAGTCAAAATATACCTCAAAAATCTTTCCATTACAGACTAAATTAAGAAAAACTGTAACTTTGGTAAAGAAGGGGGGTGGTTGGGACACACACACATCATGAGGGGGAGACAGACAGAAGTAACATTTTCATGACTCATAGATACACATCACTGACTTTGAATTGGAGAATAATGCAAAATATAGAATTATACTTAGATGTCTTGACATCAAGAATAAGGAGAATGGTATAGAATAGTGTCAAAGAAAGGATTAGAGGGACATTCCTTACACTCTAGTTGCCTATTGTTGACAGGCTGGGGTGCAGGGAGAGGAGGGGTACAGAGTATGAATCAACATGAGATGAGTGTTTTAATGAAGCCAAAACTTCTAAATAAATACCACAGATCTAGCATTAAAAATTCTGAAGGGAGGTGATTTTTTTGTCATTACAAAACTGTTTTATTCTGCATCAAGCATTTTACTTTAATGTTAAAGTACTCATAAAATAATTTTATGTACCTAACTTTATAGTCCCATGAAATCAAAAAAAAAATAGAAATGATACATATGCTGCTTAGAAAGATAACATCACTAATAGTCCTCTTATTGAGATTGATGAAGATGAGTTTACAATGGATATGGCCTGAAGCTAAAATGCAGGATTAAAAATAAAATACAGAACAAAATGTATTTTTAATTAATTCATATGCCACCCCCTTTCAATTGATGTATGTAGGAGAGATGTGTTAAGCCTACAATGTTCTTACCCAGAAAAGACTCAGATCTTAAAAAGTGCTTTTCTTAACTAGGTAGGACAGTGTATTACTGAGAGCTGAAAGGACCTGCTCTATTTTAGGCACATCCACACTAAACTTCTCTCAAACAAAAATAAGAACATACACACACGGCTGTCCATTCATTTCTTTAAAACAAAGAAACCAACTATGGGTAGCAATGCATGTGAAAATTTGCACTGNTATTCTTTTAGAACATGGAAGAATGGAGAGTTACTTATTCTAACAGTGGCCAGATGAAGACTCAGTGTTATCTCTTTATTTCTGGGAAGTTCTAAGAACTTTTGAAGTCTTTCTTAAATATATGCAAACTTTTAGTACTCACAATGTGCGGATGATTCATTAATAACTGCTATTCCACCCAAGCAACTGGTCTTTCCAGTTCTGAGATGGATTGTCCCAGATCTTCAGTGGAGTTGCAGCTCCTATCTCCACAGGCTACACTAGGCCATTTCTGGTCAGTGAAAGCTCCCCAGTCAAACACACCTAAATGAGAGGCAATTGCCATGTTATTTGTTTGGAGTAGAAAGGAAAATTCTAGGGTAGTAATAAAATACTTATGGAAGGAATTAAAACAAACCCTCTTACTTCACATGACTTGAACTGCAAGCTAACTACAGGATCAATAGGTCATCTTAAGATGGTTTTATTTCATATCAGAAAAGCATCTTCCACTGCATATCAGCTAAATATAATATTTTCCTTTAATCTTCAGTAAGAATACTTTCAAAAGAGACAGTAGGCCACATCCCACCCCATTGAACTTTACAAGTTTAACCAATTTCGGCAAAAGGGAACAGGGAGGAATATAAAGCACAGAGATGCATCTTGTCACTTGAGATCCCATTTTTATTATAGCAGCACCGAGGCAAATTTTACATCTCTGCATCTGAGTCTGGATGGTTCATATTAAACAAAGAGCCATGCTTTTGTAAAATTACAGATTAAAACTGAAAACATTTGCAGAAGGAGAAGCAAAGGCAAATACATGAAGAATCGGGGGAGCTAGAGCAGAAATTGGCCCTAAGCCACAGTCAAGATCTTTCTCACTCTAAGCAGAGGAAGCAAGTGGGATGATAGAAGCACGTTCTGTTGCTGGCAGCAGCATCTGTGCAGACTACTGTGGATTACACTGGTCTGCCTGGCTACCATGTCTGAATGCATGAATCAGAAGCTCTCAGGATTAAATCATTTCCAGTAATGAATTCTGTTTTCTAATTTGCAAACAGTGTGATACTGGAGCTCGGGCCAACAAAGCATCACAGTCACAGCGTGGCCACTGCTGCTGGTGCTGCAGCAGAAAGCAAGAGCAGTGACACAAATGACATTGTGAGCAGCATTAGCAGCAGTGATTTATTTTGTGGCATTGGTCAGCTCATATCTACTGTTCTAGAGTGTCAGTGGGCCTGAGAAACATGGTGTAGATGGATTGAAGTCATGGGTGAGGCATTTGTCCTTTTACCAGAATGAAAGTTTGTTAGCAATTAGATGGTAACAAAACATTTGTGGTCTCTGGAGTAAAATCATGGTTCCCAAGTTTTTTTAATGCAAAAACTTCACAAATTGTGGGAGAGAAGTAATCCACAGACTCTTTTTATATTATTAAAGGATAAATATGGTGCAAAGTCCTGAAAGCCTTTTAGGTTTTTATATTTTATGTGATATTACGTGAATATATTTTTTCTCCCTCTGTGTTGTTTACCCATTAGTTTTGTAGATACTGTGTGGCATATTATGGACCATTGGTTGAGAAACTCCAGAGATGGCTTCAGACAGATTTGGAAACTGCACAGTTGCTCCTTGAAGTCCAATATATTAATTCAATGCTTCTTAACAACCCACACAGTAATTTTGGTGGCAAACCTGGGAGAAATACTGGTCAGATTTTTCACCCAGTTTAGCTAACCAAATATTTTACAGCTTTTTTTTGTTGTTGTTCCACCAGGATAAAATGACATTTTACATTGAAAAATGCCTCCCACAAATCCTAACATAAGAAGAAGAAAAAAAAAAAAATGGGCAGAAACATCTTCTGCTCTTGTCAGTTCCTTCAACCTCAGGAGTTTTAGTTTACAGTTTAAAAAAAACAACAGATGTCTTATGTGTTCTGGTGTTTAATGTTGATAGATTTGCTGGTTGGCTAGAGGTTACCTTCCAGCAGATGTCATTTTCAATGCTTCATATTGCTGGATTCTTACCCTTCGGTAGCAAGGCAACACTTACAAGAAAAATCATAACCTTTTCATCAGTCAAAGTAGCACTGTAGGGCCAGTATCCAGCAAATGATGGTTAGGAAAGATATACTCAGGTCTGTCAGTCCATAGACTGGGAGAGATGAGCTTCAAGTCACCCACCCACAGGCATAACTTCACCCCTTCTGAAGACATTTCAGCCTCAAGATATCAAAATGCAGAGTTTGCAGCAGACTGAAATGGAAACTTCNATGCAAGATTAAGCCTAAGAATCCCCTGCCTGTAGAGAAAAAATGTTATTTACTTAAAACTTCACCTTCTTAAATAACTGAATCAACCCTAAAAAATCACATTATATAAAATAATAACATACCTGCTATTCTTTTAGAACATGGAAGAATGGAGAGTTACTTATTCTAACAGTGGCCAGATGAAGACTCAGTGTTATCTCTTTATTTCTGGGAAGTTCTAAGAACTTTTGAAGTCTTTCTTAAATATATGCAAACTTTTAGTACTCACAATGTGCGGATGATTCATTAATAACTGCTATTCCACCCAAGCAACTGGTCTTTCCAGTTCTGAGATGGATTGTCCCAGATCTTCAGTGGAGTTGCAGCTCCTATCTCCACAGGCTACACTAGGCCATTTCTGGTCAGTGAAAGCTCCCCAGTCAAACACACCTAAATGAGAGGCAATTGCCATGTTATTTGTTTGGAGTAGAAAGGAAAATTCTAGGGTAGTAATAAAATACTTATGGAAGGAATTAAAACAAACCCTCTTACTTCACATGACTTGAACTGCAAGCTAACTACAGGATCAATAGGTCATCTTAAGATGGTTTTATTTCATATCAGAAAAGCATCTTCCACTGCATATCAGCTAAATATAATATTTTCCTTTAATCTTCAGTAAGAATACTTTCAAAAGAGACAGTAGGCCACATCCCACCCCATTGAACTTTACAAGTTTAACCAATTTCGGCAAAAGGGAACAGGGAGGAATATAAAGCACAGAGATGCATCTTGTCACTTGAGATCCCATTTTTATTATAGCAGCACCGA
>VYZU01027744.1:0-14823 GCA_013401355.1 Ceyx cyanopectus
CCAAGCTAACTGGACACATGCTATTCTGAAAACAGAATCATCTCTTTGCTTTTATTAGTGGTATCCCAATGAAATATAGGTTTAGATTTCATTTCCCTCTGTGTGATGCTCTCCCCCCCGATACAAAGACAATCCATCAGCTGGAACTGGATTCACGAACATGTGGATTGGGATCAAGAAGAGAAATCAGACCCTGGTTTAACTTCTGATCACTCTTGTGAGAAGATGTCTGCAAATGCAAACACAATGAAGCCAGAAGTTTAAATGCTTCCATAACCACATGGTCCTCAGTGGAGTAGTCAGTGCTGCTGGTAGGACCTGTTTTGATAACGTTGCTGAACAGTACAAAACTATTAAGAATAAGGAAAAGTGGATCTGAAACATATCACAGCTTCTGCTGCTGTCACGACCACTGACATTTAGGGTGACAGCACATTTTGCAAGGCTGGGCAGGGCCACTCTCTGCAGACCAAATGTAAACTATGTGAGTCCCAAGCAGGACAGATCTGTGGTCAGTGCTGGAATTTAATGGGGCTTGAAAAATGCATTTGTAATCCAAGTACTACGTGAAGCTGATGCAATGGAGGGAAGCAAAGTAGCTTCTTCTTTCACATACTGCAAAAGCATTAACTAGATGCATGGTGGTTTGAGAAATCTATTGCAAGCTCTCAGCCTAAACTTGCAAAGTATGTTCCACCAAGATTAAATTTGAGCCACTGTGTATTATCTAGATTTCTAAAGAAACACCTCTGTCTGTGATGGGTCTATTGGCATAGATGTGCGAGTGAAGGCAGTTTGGTCTAGATGATCAGGGGGCTGAGAAGCTTTTAATAACCCTCTAAGATAATTCAGGGTGTTGCTATGTACTGACTCAGTAACTCCTCAACTGATGGAGAAGTGGCTGAGGGTAACTTCAGCCTTGCATGATGGGATGCTGCAAATGAGGATGGCAGAAGCTCTGATTTGCTGACCGCTGCGTGGCTGTTTTTTCTCCCAGAATGTGGAATCTTGGACACGTTATTAGTGCTTTCCTGTACTGATGAAGCCCAGACATGGAAGAGCTGTTGTGACATTGTGAAAGCTGAAAGAAAAAGTGAATTCAACTGAGCCAAGCAACAGCAAGAGAATAACAGGTTTTGGGACACCAGCTCCACCTTGGGGCCATGAAGGACATGATTTGCCTGTTCAAAGTGATACGACTAAAGTCAGGTGAAGATGTCAGCTCAGAGCCTCCCACAGAGACTCAAAAACACAGGGAAGGCACATTGTCCTAAGCCCCAAACTGCTTCATGTTAAAGTGAAGGAAACATCTTTCTTGAATGTGCCAGAATGCATTTGCATCTCACTGTTGTGAGGTGGTGTTTGGGGAATATTCTCTGGACCTTTAACAGCTTCAGCACACAGCATGGTTTTGAAATCACAGAAAGCCACAGGCCACCTGGTATAGAAAAGGGTGCTGTGCTGTCTCAAATGGAAGGAAAACTTCATGTGAGTTTTATTAAGTCAGAGAGCCAAAAATACTGCACTTAGTTGTAGTAATGATGTTTGTTGAACAACTCAGATGCCCACAGGCTGCCTGGGAATGGTGGCTGAAGACCTCAGGACAGATCCCTGAGTGACTGATCAACTTGGGGCATACTAGCTCTGTGTGCCAGGGTCTCTGCCCCTTTCTACAGTGGCATCAGCACAAAATGGATGTGGAGGAAGGCTCACTGGCTAATCCTGCCTTCAGAAAGCCACTGACAAAACTGCTTTAAAGCCAATTCCTTGTTGATCATCTCAGGAAATGTAAAGTTTGAGGGGAAAAAAAAATTATTATTTTTTTTTTTTTAATTGCCTTACACAGTTGAAGGTATTAGGTATTTATTTAATGTTGCAAGACAACTAGCAACTAGCCTTGGTATTGCAATGGTCTGCCCAGAGCAACCACTGAAACTGCCTGGGAAGGGGAGTAATTACAATCATGTGACTCTTGTGTGTTTCAGATGGGATTCATACGCTCACCTGTGCCCTGATGCTGCTAAACACAGACCTTCACGGCCATGTAAGTAGCACTTGGAGGTGTATCTTTTTGCCAATATAGAGTTCTGTCCTCTTAAACAGGTTGTGTTGATAGAAAATTTGAGACAGATTGGCAGAGAGTACTCTGACTGGTGCCAGGGGGAATTTTGTGTGCCAGGTCCAGAGCTGGGGACAGTACTCGTAGTGTCACCCCACACTCAAGCCAAAGGCATCTCTCCTGCTGCCATCAGTTACCTCATAGAGGCACAAACAATGCAGCTTTCTTCCCAGGACCTGTTGCATGCATCAGCACTGTCCCAGGAGCTTTCATGGAGAGGTCTTCACCACCAGTCCCTGTTTCTTGTGGTGCAGATACCTGAGGCTGCCCTTGTGCCAGAAATTGCTGCAAGGGACACTTAGTGGTTTCATGTAAGTCTAGATTTGATCTTTTCTTCCCAAACCATGAAGTAAGTCCCAGCTCTTCTTTTTCCCCAAGACAGAACAGCCACTGGAGAGTTCATATCAAAGAGGCTTCTAGACAAAGAACACTTTGAGTAGAGCTCAGGGCCCAAAGATGTGTTTGGAAAGCAGCAGGGGCTGTAAGAAGATCTCTTTCAGGTGGCATAGATTGTATTTCTTCTTAAAAGGTCAATCAGAGTATAGAGAGCAAAACAGAATGGGAGGAAAAATACTTGCAGAGGGTAAATGGAACTGGGTATAGGAGCCAGCACTGGGACTTTGTGTACCCTTGGAGACCCTGCCATAGCATACATCTGGGAGGATGCTTTGACTGTTCAGTGCTGTGGAAGGCCTGGATCTCCTCTCCACTCTTTAGCCTTAAGTTGCAGGTGTAGAGCATGGCTGTGAGCCTCAGAGGGCTGTGCCTCCTTCCCAGGGGTAAAGGGCCTCCTCAAGTCTGGGGTCACTGAAGTGCCTTCTTTCATAACCCCCTCTGAGAGCCCAGGCTTATGTGAAGACTGAGAGGGCACGGTGGGGATGGTTTGTTGTAGTAGCTTGTGCAAGTGAATCCTACACACCCTTTTTCTGCCCCACAAGCCCATGATTTCCAAGGTGTTTCATCAGAGTCCTCTTCTGCCTCCAGCTGGTAACGATTTGTTGTTCATCTGCAGAGGCTTGCCCTGATTTTATCTTCCTTAGCTTGGTATTGAAGGGATGGTAGGTCATAACCTGGCTTGTTTTTTTGTTGTTGGTTTTGGTTTTGGTTTTTTTTGCATACTTGTTTATGATCACCTTTGAGAGGAGTTGGCTTGTTGGTTTTTCTTGTGGGAGTGGGAAGAGGACATTGCATGAGTGCTTTTCACCTATGCTGGCAAAGATGCAGCTTCACCAGTACGATCCTGACAGTCCACCTGACCCTCCCCCACCATGACAGCACAGAGACTGCCTTCATGACAGTGGCAACATTTGAACACAGCAGTTGGTGAAGGGACTCACTAGCCTCTGCAAGAGCATCCTTTCCAGATGTGCACTGTGACTCAAGCCTACAGCTTACAGCTGCTGTGGCCTCAACCTTTAGGGAACAAGTGTTTACACTGGCCACTGGGTCCATTCCCACCCACATGGGTAGGCAGTGTCTCTGCACATGGAGTAATAGCAGTGGGGCTCCTGGGAGGGTCTCACAGAGCATTCATCCTTCAGCCAGAATGGTTGGAGCCAAGAAAATATTTTCATCAAATCATTTACTGCAACAGCAAAAACAGCATTGCAGCAGAGGGAAAACTATGCAACTTGCCACCAAAATAATCTTATTTTGTCTAGTTTGCTTAATTAAAACAACAAAATAATCCAAAATACATCTCTGGGTAGAAAATCCTAATGCTCCAAAACCTCATCAGTTCTATTTTTCATTGACAAGTTGGCTAAGATGCCTGGTAAGAAGAAATAATCTCATGCTATCTAGGCAAAGGAAAATTAGCTTTCTTTTGACCAGGTGTAGAAATCTCTGAGCTTTTCTTTGAAAATCTTCTCTTTATTTTTCCGCATGTGTAACGTTAATTTCTTCTTCTCCTTCTCCTCCTTTTTTTTTTTTTTTCTTCCTTCTGCTCCTGGAACCTCTCTTTCTGCTCTTTAACCCATTACCAGGTGGTAAGTGCAGTCGTTCTAGTGTTTTGATTTAAAGCACTGGCATTTGATTTGTTTTTTCCTGTCTAAAAAAAAAAAAAAAGAAAAAAGAAAAGAGAAGGTTTTGTTTGTCTGGATTCCTAAGTGGTTGTGCTTTGGTGTCCTTCAGTACTTAGCAACCCATTAGCAGCTGATATACATCACATGAAATTCTCCTCATGTAAAGAAACGTCCATAAACTGCAGCCTGTACCTGGGATTGTGTGTCTTGACCTCTCACTCCTTTTGGTTAAAGGTGCTGTCATGATATTGCATATCACTTTTAATTTGCTTTTTAGATATTGTGTGTGTGTTTCAATGTTTTACTATGCATTGCCATGGAGTGGGAAATTCCCATGGTTAGGCAAGGGTGGTGGATGTGTCTCTGTAAAGGGCCAGTTTCCTACTGCAGTGTCTCTAGGATGGGCTAGTTCACCATTTCAGCAGTGACTATCACATACACAAGGGCCAGGCTTAAAAGTGATGAGATTGACAATATAACATGGGATTTATACCCAGCCACAGTGGAGTTTTGCCTTAGTATGGTTGCACTCAAACCCTGTTTCCTAACTGTCTTTAAAATGAGGTGCTCCATCACATCACCTGGAGTTGGTGTGTAATAAATTGCCAGCAGTCAACAAGTATTACAAGCCTTGTAGTACAATTCAGGTTGTTGTAACTCTCTACCTTCCTCTGTTGGTGCTTTTTGAGATCCATGAGGTCTTATGCCAAAGTAAGCCCTCCACCATCTCTGCTCCTTGGAGACAAAACTCTTGGGTGTCTCCTTGGTATTTTCCTTCCTTGTTCAGAACTGCTGGCCATGGAAGGAGAGCAACAAAGCAAGACCCTGTGCATCACCAGCACTCATGGTTGCATTTTGGTACTGCAGCAAAGCCTAACTTCTGGAGTCTCAGTGTAATGACTGAGCTTTGAGGTGTGCAGATACATTTCCCCTGAAGATTGCATCCACTTGTGATGATCCTGCTGAATCAGCAAGATTGCATATTGCATAAGAAGGCACCTCACTGTGCCTTCACTGCCAGTCCTTCCCAGAGCTGTTCCTGGGATTCCACATACTTGCTAAATGCTGCTGCAGTGTGTGATAGCTCAGGCAGTCCCTGGTGCTAGTGCCATCAATAATGAGGCAACTTGTGATCACACAATGGTTCTTTTTGCAAGAATTGAACAAGTGAAGCTGCAAAGTTCGTGTCCTGGAGTGTTGGTAGTTTTTTGTTTGTTTTCTCTATTCAGCTGGTGTTGGTTTGGAGGTACTTGCAGGGTTTTGTATTTGAGTGGATGGTTCCAGCTCTTTTCTCAAAGTGGCAAGCTGGGTTGCTAAGATATTGTTGACTGGAGGTTGTATTGTGTCTGAGCCACCCCAGCATCCTGCCAGCAGCCAGCCTGAATCCTGCCCCTGATTCCACAACCTTGTCTGACCAATTGAGTCACACTATTAACATCCTTGCTGGAGCTTTCACATCACCTCATCTGGTTGTCAGAGAAAGGGGTATGTTTTCATCCTCAATTGCTCAGCAGTTAGCTGCTTTGCCATGGTGTGCCTGCTGTCTCAGTTGGAGCTCAGACAGCTTCCTGCACAAGAGAGACAGATCACAGAATTAACAAAGAAGCCATCTTCTGGGATTAATATATGTCCTGGATGCAATAGATGACAAACCCAAAGGGTCTGCAAGGCTTGTGCCACTTTCTCTCACTGCATCCACTCCCTAAAATGTACTGATCTCTGCATTCATTGCTGGATCATTGCAACAAGGTCTCTGCAGGCAGGAAGACCTGTGCTGTCCACTCTGGGCAGGATTAGAACTATTCATCTTCTTTCTGTAAAAATTATGTGGTGCCTCAAGGTCTCAGGGAATATACCTACCTCACCTCCAAACTCCCTCCTCTCATGAAGATTTGATACTGCAGTTTTTAATGAGCTTGCTTACCCTCCTTCCTTTCTCCATCCACACACCATTGTGCTGTTGGCTTTTTTCTTTTTTTTCTGTATTTCACCACCTGGCAAGTCCACAGATCTCTCTTCTCTCTGCTGAAAAACCCTAGCAGCAGGTCTACAGGTCTCCCCCCAGCTCTTAATTCTATGTGTGTACCCACGGAGCAGTAGCCTGCAGGAGCCTCTAGCTAAAGGGTCCAGTTATGGACAACAGCCATGGGGCTCCCATATGAGACAGCTGAGCCTTGTGTTGTGACAAAACCACATTCCCAGGCACTGCAGATTTGTAGCAGTGCTTTATTCTTCTTTTTCTTCATCTCTCGAGGGTGCCAGCTCATCTGGAGCTCACCAAATCCCTAAGCAGGATCCTGGCTTTGCTGCTCTTGACAATCCTTCCAGGTCCTCCTGGATGGTCATTCTGTTGATACCTTGATACAAAGCTCCTCCAGTGTCAAGATGCTGATGGGATCCTCAGGATCACTGGTGGCAGCTCATGCTTTCCTCTCACTAACTCCATCGTCCACATCAATGTCACCATAGGGTCTGTCCTTGGGGACTTCAGGGTGGGAAGGCTGCAATATGGCATGGCTCAAGGGACACCTGTCTTTCCTTTGTGGTATCAGACTCCTTCTTATGAAACCAGCAGTTCCCATTGACTCCTCCACACCTCTGCTCTAGTCCTTTGGAGAGGTAGGATCACAGGGGGAGGCTTGGAAAACACTGCTTGTCCACAGCCTCTTCACCCGTGTGACTGCAAGGTGAAAAAGTGACTCATCTGGCTATGGTGAGGGCTTTGGATGCCACAGACTGATATCAGGAATGCCAGATGACCTGGCAACACCAGCAGCAAATAGTCTTGGCATTAGCTGGTGATGAGTGTGTTCCAGGTTGTGACATTCTCCCAGTGTACATGTGTTGTCCTCATATGCCCCAACACTCAAGCACATGCAGTGTCAGCAGCTGGATCATCTCTATTCATAATGGCAATCCAAAATAACAGTTTCTGTGAAGGACACATCATTTCTCAGTGTCTTCAGATGTCACTTCATGCTCACACAGTTTCACACACAGCAGGCTTGGAGACCCAGCCAAGAGTTGCAGTATCAAGGTAGTCTGAGTGCTTGTCTTGAGTTTTGAGACACACCCTGTGCCAGGACCAACCTAGAGACCAGAAGTGTAATCACTTAGAGAGTTGGGAGCAAAATCTGGAGAGGTTTTTTTCAGGTTTTTTTTTTTTTTTTAATCTCCACCAATAAAGAAAGAGGTAATTTGAAATGAGCAAGTAATGCAAAGAGCCCAATGGAAAATCAGAGCAGAAGACCTTTCAGCTTTGAGCTCTTAGGGCAAACCCAGGCTTTAAAAGACACTCTGATGTTGATGAAAGTCAAAACTCTCCAGAAGTTTAATGAGCTGCTTCTTTGCCTTGCAGAATATTGGCAAAAAGATGTCGTGTCAACAGTTCATAGCAAACCTGGATGGACTGAACGATGGAAAGGACTTTGCAAAGGATTTGCTGAAGGTAACATGATATAAATAGACAATGGGATACGGTCATTATTACTGTAAGGCCACCTTGTCCTGCTGGGACACTCTGAGCCCTTGAATTAGCATTTTCTGGTGCAGAATCTTTTCATTAGAAGAATTGTAACCCACATGGATAGCTTCTGCTAACTTGCAGTGAGCAGACCAGAGGTCTGTTCCCTGGTGGTGTTTATCCAGGTTTGTGGCATATCTGCCCTCACAACATACCACAGGTTCCTCTCCCCCATGATGCGCTCTCTCTGTGATGAACCAGATGATGTACAGAACAAGGTACCCCCTACCCCAAAATATGACCATCTTGCACTGGTACTTTCCTCTCCCTTCACTTAACTGTGATTAGATATTGTGCTCCAACACAACTATTTCAATACCATGGGTTATTGGTTAAACACCCCCAAAGTGAGTATTTCCTCCTTCCATGTGGTTTAACACCACCACTGTTGTCTGCACCTGCTGCAGGGCAAGCAACTGGCAAGGATTTTACTCTAAGAAGGAGGTTGAAATGAGCAGTGACACATCAGGGGTGCCACTTTGTGCTTTAAACGATAACCCCACTTCCCAGCAGGCCTCACCCTACCCCATCCCTCAGTATCACAGAATATATGGTCAGGGCTACCACTACATTGTGTTTTTCTGGCCCATTCTTGCTTCTTTCCCAGTGCCCCAGGGAAGCTACTGGGATTTTGCACAGGAGGTCCTGGAAAAGCTGATCCCCAGGGTCATTCATCTCTTCCCTGCTTCTCAGGGCAGCATTCAAACCTCCACTATCCCTTTCCCGTAGTTGAGACACCAAAGATGTCAAAGATGTCTTTACATACCCCAGAGTCTTCTATCATCTTTGCATAGTCCAGAATTCACCAGGAGTAGGCGCTGTACCCAGAATAAGTCCAAAATGTCATATACTATCTCCTGAGCAAGGCTGGATGCCAGATCCCTCTGCTGCTGATGTCTCCAGTCCAATTCCATGGCACATAGTCAAAAACGAGTCTAGCAGGACAGCAGTTATTCTGCTCACTGCTGAACACTTCTCCAGAATGGTTCATCAAGTAAGGTATCTCTCAAAGAACACAGACAGGGTGTAGAGGAGATGATCTCCACAACCCAGACATGTCTTCCATGAGAGACACAGCTAATAACCATGTTCTTGTTTCAGACACTATATAACTCCATCAAGAATGAGAAGCTGGAGTGGGCCATGTAAGTATACGTTAAGCATTTGAGAGACACTGTGTCTTTCACAGTAGCCAACAGGTCTTGAGTCATGTTTTCAGCCCCAGAAGCTCACAGAACATTTCTTGCCAAGCCCTTAAGTCCTACCTGTAGTCTAGCTGGGGTTTTTTATGGCTTATACACAAAATCAGAAGGGAGACTAGTGGCAGTTTATGGACAAAAGGTCCACAGGAATGATCTAAATTTGTTTACTTTTGCACCTATAAAATGTTGGTCCTTTTCCAGGTGCTTCAGAGGTCTTTGAAAAAGAAGCTCAAAATCTGGGGTTATTTTGGTCACTTGGACTTTCCATATCTTCCACATAGTTTCTTTTGGAAATAGTATTAGAGAAGCACTTGGGAGGGGAGGGACCTTTTAAGATCTCCAGTCCAGCTTCCTCCTCGAAGTATGGGCACCATTGAATTCAGACCAGGATGCTCAGGGCTTTGTTCGGTTTGATCCTGAAAATTTCCAAGGACAGAGCACCCACAGCCTCTCCATTAATTATTGTGTAATTTTTTTTCTTACCCATTTGAAACCACTGTTGTTTTACTCATGTCCACTGTCTCTTGTTCTCCTGCCATACACCATAGTGAAGAGCCTGGCTTTGTCACCTCAATAACTTCCTCACATATATTGTAAGGCTGCCACAAGGGCCCCTAAAGACATCTCTTTTCTAAGTTGTACACATCCAGTTCCCTTACTCGCTTCTTACATAGCAAGTACTCCAGCTCCCAGGCATCCTGGTGGCCTCTACTGAATTCTCTTTGCCTTGTTAATGCCCTTTTCTGTACTGGGAGCCCAATTAACTGTTCTCTGTATCAGGATAGAATGTAACAAGTGCAGAACAGAGGTGGATGATCAGTTCTCACAGTCTCCTCACTGTGCCGCTGTTACACAGCCCAGAATGCTCTTTGCCTCTCTGACAGGACTCGCTGCCTGGCTCCTGTTCATCCTGCTGTTCGCCAGAAGCCCCAGGGCCTTTTCTACAGAGCAGCTTCCCAGACAGCCTCAGCTGATACTCCTGCAGGACCACTCTACCCCAGTGCAGTACTGCTGTGCTGTGTTTAGTGAGGCTCCCATCCCTCTGATCAGTGGCCCTATACCTCTCATTCTTTTGTCACTCCCAAACTCAATGACATGCACCCTGTATCCTCCTCCTAGTCTTCATTTGTTACCCTGAGACAAGTCTAGGAAGAGTTAGCATGGTGGCTTCTGTGATGGGTTCATGTAGCATCTTCTTCAGCCCTTTTTCCCCCTGCTCTGCTACTTCCCCACCACCCAAAGCACAAGCCAGGACCCTCAGCAAGGGATGTGATTTGCTCCCCAGCCCCAACACCTTCCCTCCACTGCCATGAGGAAGCCCATGACAGATCTAGGGCCTTAACCTAAAACAGTAGACATCTCTCCCCGCCTCCCCCCTCTTTAACCTCAGACCTCTTTTGTCTCAAGAGAGTCATGGGACTGATCAGGACACTCTGAGCCATAAGCTCCATCACCATCTCTTCTCCTCATATTGTCCTGGCTAGAAAAGTGTCTGGAGACAGTTTTATTCCACCTTCCTCCCCAGCTACCTGGGTCAAGCTTTGCAGAGCCAGAGCCTCCATTGCCAGCCATGCCCCGATGGCCCCAGCACTCTCTGTGGGCCAGTGTCTCCTTTGGGAGGGACANGGTGGGACGGTTTATGTAAGAGTTCAGCAGAAGTGCATCTGCTCGCTGGCTGCGGGCGGTGGTTACACAACTCCTGCCAGCACAGGCTCCCTGGCTCGGGCACATCCAGGGCTGTCGGCCCCCCGCGATCCCGCTGCCGCGGTGCTGTCCCAGTCCCCAGCATCTCACCCCCATCACCCTCCTCCACCCACCCCCTTTGTAACTTTTCACCCCCCTCTTCACTCCACACCACCCTGGGACCTGCCTCGCTGCAGGGTGTCCTGCTGGGTTGCAGATGGACAGGCTGCAATAGGTGAGACCTTTCAGCTCCTCTGCTGTGGGACAGATATTCCCTGATGTGGGGGACCTGCTTTTCTTTCAGAGACATAGCACTGAGACATAGCCAGCAGGCAAGACCCTCTTCTCCCTGCCTGGCTGTGCTTTCTGTCCTTGTCCATCCCAGAAAATGAAATGCCCTTGCTCACAAAGCCCTACCAGCCAGGCAGGTGTATGACCATCATTGCAGCATCAAGAGGGAATTCAGAAGGGTCTCTCTGGTCTCTCAGAGTACTGACCCCAGCTCCCCACCCAGGTGTAGTGTCTAGGCTCTGCCTAAGCTTCAAGACTCCTGTGAGTGCTGAGGGCTGAGAAATCATCTTTCTCTTCCAAGAGGTGTCTGATGTCTTGCTGTAGGTAGGGAAGCATGGTCTTTTACTGCTGACATCCCAGCCAATGGATTCACCTCTGGGTCTCTCCACAGCTGAGGTTTGGTCCCAGTCTAATCTTTAACCTAAGGTGACCACTCATATCACTTAGACATTGACATGTATCACACAGGACAGACGTTCATTGTTTGCTCTTTCTTACCAAAGTCCCAGGGACACAGGGAATTATCACTTCTCATACAACTTCTAGTGTCTAATCACTGGACTGGGTTTTACTCTAAACAGGAGGAGGCAGGCGTGGTGAAGGCAGTGGACATTTCCCTAAGCTGCTCAGCCTTAGCCAGGGCCCAGGACTGGGAGATCTGTGAGGAGAAGCAATTTTCATGGAAATGACCAGGATTTTGCTCTCTGCTGGCCCACCCTAGAGGACACCAATGGGTAGCTCATGTATAACCTATTATAGGTTATGTGTTTTTTGATCGAGTTCCATCTCCCTAACATCTGCAGAGCTTTTGTTCCTCAAACATGAAAATGATATTCCTCAAGCTCCTTAAGTACCTAAGAAGTTCCAGTGGCTGCCTTTCAGAAGTTGAGAAACCCCAATGATACTTGGTCTTCAGCAAAATACCTCCTTCAGCTCTGATTTTAGGGCACAGAATTGGAGGGTCTCCCTGTGAAATGCTTGTAGACCTCACCAACGGTGGGTCTGCAGTTTCCTGATATTCAGACAAGCACCCATTCCCTCACCTGTTTTGAGTAACCTCACAGTGGGCCTACTCAGTCAGTTACTTGCCACATGTGCTTCTCCCAGCTGTATCCAGGTCACCACTGCATGTTACAGCCCATGTGTCTCCTTTCTTTTTCTTTCTTTGACTAATCTTGTAATAAATGTCTTTAAAACCAAAGCAGGTAGGTCACACTCTGACCCAACCTGTGTGTCCTCCACTCAATCTCTTCTATGGCTTTGTTTCCAAGTGATGAGGACGAGTTGAGGAAATCACTCTCGGAGCTGGTAGATGACAAATTTGGAGCCAGTGCGAAGAAAGTGACAAGGATTGTTGACAGCAGCAACCCCTTCTTGGACATCCCCCAAGCGCTGAATGCCATAACCTACAAGCATGGTGTCCTCACACGTAAAACCCATGCAGACATGGATGGGAAGAGAAGTACGTGTAAATGGGACAGGAGGAGATGTGCCCCAGGCAGTACCAGAGCCTTGCTCCTGCCTTCTCCCTGGCTCTCCTACTGAAGGCATTTCCTCAACACATCTCAGGGAACACAAGAGAGATCCCCAGATCCATGAGTGCCAGGGTACAAGGGAAGGAGGGTGTTTTGAGGCTTTCGTAGACGTGAAGGTTTCCAGGAGACCTCAGTCATCCCTTCTTACTGCCAAGGAACCTAGCAATGCTTGTCCCACACAGATAGGCCTGGTCATGCAACCCGTTCATGGGCATAATCCTGAATCCCACGCTCTGAGCAATGGGCTGAGGCTAGTTCCACAGCAATAGTCCACCCCAGCCCTGACGTTGGGGACAGTCTGATCTCTGAATCTTTGTTCCATATTCTGCAATGTGCTAGAAACAGCTGCTCCTTACTGGTTGGACAACAGGATGCCTCATGGCTCTGCTGTCAGAATGTGGGATTACAGGAAAGGTGAAGGAAAATATATTTGGAAGCTGTAACAGAGATTAATGTAAAACTTGGACAACCCCTTTTGCTATTTGATATGATTAAGCTTGTCACTGCAGCCAATTAAAAGTCTTGAGTAGAGATTACCACCAAGGGCCTCCCTTGCTTCCAGCATTTCCCTAATAGCCCATGCCTTGAGAGCTGGCTGTCTTGTGGTGATGTAGATGGCTCCCCTCACCTCCTGCCCCTTCCAGCTTCCAGCAAGCTCTCTCTCCTCAAGTGAGCTAAGACAGCTGGTGGTAATGTTCTCTCCTCAGTGAAGCAGGAGCTGCCTTAGCCAGGGTATGTCTGCCTAACGCATTTGAAGCAGAGGAGCTCAGGGAATGTCTCTGCTTCTCAAGCATTTAATCCAAGAAACATGAACCTGGATTTGTAGGAGCAGACACTTCCTGCATGTGTCCACTGTTACCCCTATAGAGGCTGATCTCTGTTTTGGACCTGCTTATGTTCCTGCTGGGAGGCTCTGTCTCCCAGCCTGTCTCCCAAACACATGTCCCTGCAGCCAGGCTGCTCATAAGCAATAACTTGGAGGTGTATGAGGTCTGGGCACCAGTGCATGCCTGCGGTGGGTCAGGAGAAGGGTTGATTTTGCCAGAAATGTGACAGTTAAGCAGTACTGGCAGAAGCAGACATGTATAATTAAATGTTCTTCCTTTTTTAGCTCCCAGAGGAAGAAGAGGTTGGAAGAAATTTTATGCTGTTCTTAAAGGGACCATCCTTTATTTACAAAAGGTAACCATGGTGGACTATCCCATTTGCTTTTTCATGCTGTCTCCAAAGCAGTCATGCTGTCCTAAGCAGGAGACTCATAAACACAAGTAGAGGTGAATCCATGTCCTTAAGGCATGCATGGGCATCTAAGGAGCAACTCCAGAGACCAATATACAGAACTGGCAGATGCTGATCTGATTATGATCAGCTTCATTGATTCTGGTATGAACCTTGCTTAAAATTTCCCTTCTGAGGCTGAGCTGGGGCCTTCCATGGGTTGCCAAGTGACACTTTCTGTTCATCTCTGCTTGTTCTGTAGCTAGTTCTGATCAGCATAAGTATAAATCCCAGGTCTTCATGGAAGCCAAAGTCACCATGGAAGATCTTCTCTGTATGCTATAGCCTTCAGCTCTCTGCTTTTCAGGACATTTGGATGCTAGGAGGATTTCCATGATTAGTCTTTTCTGTGGGAAAATCCAAGGAGCCTGGATAGGGTCTCACTTGAGTGTCAGTGTGAGCCAGCCAGGGATGCCAGATGTCTGTTCATCATGCAGTGGCATAACCCACTGAACTAGGTCTGAACTACCTTAGCAGCACATGCTCTGCAGTAACCCATTGAACTCACCTTGCTGGAACAGCACTCCCCGTGGGTAGATGTTCCTGTGTATTGCACTATTATCTCCAAAGCAATGAGAGTAAACAAACATTGGATTATATAAGAAAGGCAGAAAGATCCTCGGGGCAGCACGGAATTATGACTCAGAGCTCGTAGCACACCCCAATGATTCTTGTGATTTGCCATATCCTATGGCACATGTTACTAAGCCAACAGAAATCTGGCAGCAGACAATCGTAATTTACACTATGGGTTGCTTTTAGCCAAGTGGTATTTTTACAGCCTTGCCACTCTCTTCTGCAGCTGAGAGAAGCTGCAGCATCCAGGAGAGACCAAATTTTCTCTAGTCCTCTAAGTGTGGTGATCTTTAAGTCATGGGCACTATTCTTAAATCTCAGTCACTTATCTCATTGCAAATCTCCACATGAAGTCCACCAAAAAGGTCCTCATGCTGACCATGGGTCATATATGAGGATTTAACTTGTACAGAGCTACCACCAACATTTAATTTTACGGGGACAAAAAATGCAATTTCATCAAAATCACAGGACCCATTTGAATACACATTAATTTTTCACCAAGGACTTATTCTTGTGTCCAAGGTGTATTGGAACCAGTACTACTTCACATCTTTGTCAGTAACATGGGCAGTGGGATCAAGGGCACCCT
>VYZU01027746.1:8683-33376 GCA_013401355.1 Ceyx cyanopectus
CCCTTTCCTCCTTAGTTGGTCTATGTTGAGCAACGTCTTCAGAAACTTCATTATCTAAAAGGCAGACCTAGAGGGCAGGGACTTTCGGAATAGTTCCTTTTTATTCTGAAACTTTACAAACAGAGTAGGGTTGAACGTGTACTCAAATCTGCACCTTCCAGGAAGAAATGAATGATGTGCCAGACACTTCACTTCTGGTAAAAAAATATAAACCAAATGCTTTAAGGTTCCAAATTCTTGCTCAGGCTCATTTTCTGTACATGTTTTATGGTCAGAGTGTGAAATGGTCACCTCAGAAGTTCATAAAACCCTACGCAGATGTGTATCTCTTCCTCCATTTTATTTCAAGTAGATTTTGTTAACATTTCATAGCAAAAAAATGGACAGCCGCCCCAAGAGGATACCTTTGCAGGTTGCAGGCCAAGCAAGCTCAAACGGCTTATACATCAGAAATAAACTTGCATTAGTTGTAATATTTCTGAAAGGAAAACTTTAATTTATTATTATTCCCTCCCGCCTCCACAACTAGGTATTGTTTTGCACTTAAAATGTCATTGTTCTTTGACTTTGTTGAATGGTCAAAATTTACACACAAATCATCGTGAAGTATTGTAATTGAGGTAGTTGCAGTGGAATTTTAGGTTTTAAGGTATTGTGCATTAAAAAAAAAAAATCATCTTAACAGAGCAAGTGTAGTTTCTGCTTGACATTTGAAAGAACTATCATCAAAGAAATACCCCCAAAATATTAACCTTGTAGATTATGCGAGTACTGAATAGAAACGTATTTCTACTAGTTCTGCAATATAAATCAAGGAATATTGTAAATATGTTATTGATAAATCAAGAATATGTAAATGCAATGCCAGCATCAGAGCACTGAAGACATTTTTTTTCCTGATTATAAAAATGTATACTATATTAAAAATGTTTAGTTATTCAAATTAAGGTTTTCATTTTCTTAATTTTATGCTTTATTGAAAGCTGTTGAACCCTTACACTTTTGATTACTAGCATGTTTGGTTTAGGAAGTGAGGTTATAATACAGGCAGTTACATATCTAACGCAAGGGTCTGTGTTTAAATCAAAATAATTATCTTTCACACAGGTGAGAGAATCACGTCATTTGTGTAAGTCAATTTTAGGGACAGTCATTCTTTTTTTATTCCTTTAGACTTAGTTGTTTATTTTTATTTAACATTAATACTTGTATCAGCACTTGCAGTGAGGTGAATATCCCTAATATGAGCATTTAGAATTGTCTGGCTACTTTGTTTAAAATACTTGGCATATTTTCTTAGAACTATTTTTTTATGTTTTTAATGTAATTTACTTTTCTGATTTTATATTTGTAGGAGTTGTTTAGTCTGTATGTTTCACCAATATGCAGGGTGGTTCATGCTTCCACAAACATTTTTAATCATATAGCAAATTGTTGAATGTTCCTATAAGGAGCAATGGACAGAGGGTACCAGAAAGTGTAACTACAGCAAACTGAAGAAACATGTGAGGACTGAAATAGGGGACTGAACCAAATCACATTGAAATCAGTGAAAGACTCATGTTGAGTTGAAACAGGTTTCAGACAGTATAAATGACTGTACAGGTACTGCACTTTTCATCTCTTTCCAGTTTTGTTTTGGATTACAGAATATTATTTACAGGTAACATTCTTGAGCTAAATTAACATTTATTGATTCACATTTAAGCCCAAAAAGATCTGTGCTTTGAGGCAAGCATGGATAGGAGGGCTGAACTGATAATGCAGAGCTGATGGAAATGATATGCAAGGTTTGTCTTATCTGAGTAATGATTGCTTTTAGATTATTACTTAAACTATTGCTCTTTTAGATAAAGGTGTATTTTTGTTTGAATGAAGCAACTATTTAAAATATCTGGTCAGGTCCTCTCCAGTAAATATTTTTTTTCAGCAACATGACTCAAGTTGAAATTTGACCAGGTTACAGAATGTATATTCACGTTTGCCAAGGAGTAACGGCATTGAAAGATATCCCCCCAACCTTTGCACAGATCTACAAATATTAACTTAATAATTAATTCCCTGTTAATATTGGAATTTGTATTTGGAAATGCTGTTTTCCTCTAGGAGAACCCAGATGCAGTAAACACTGCTACAGCGTATGGAGTGTTTGTGTTGGGATATGCTATAAATGGGTTTTTGTCTGTTCCCACTGGAGCCATAAGTTTAGGATCAGATCCTGCTTAATATCATGTTTCTACTTCTCATGATACTTAGTGACTGTTGCAAAAAGCACAGCTATTTAGAAAAAAACAGCTCTTAAAATAATACATGGACTTGCTTATCTAGAAAATCTCAGTATTGCTGGAATCTTCAGTTTTCTCCCCTCATTTGCAAGGACCTAGAGACTTGCAAACTTAGCTTCATATTTAGATGTTCCCTCCTTTTAAGTTCTATTGTGCACTGAAGAGTAGCACATTTAATTAAAAAATCCTAACAGTATAAAACTGCAGTGTTGTCAGTAGTTGTAGAGAAAGGGCCAAATTCTTCCTTTCTTAGTCTGGCAAAATTCCCATTGACATCAGTGTTATGCTCTTTATGAAGCTCGGACATGTATTTTAAGACCTCACCAACTACAAGGAAATTGTTTTACTCTTTCTGCAGTGTTTGTCTGCTGGCAGACAGTAATAATCAGAAAGCTGCACGCTTTTAGTTTTTCTGGTCATAAATTAGGAAATGTTAAGATGAAATCCTAAATGTTTCAAAAGCTGTAAACAGCTCACTTCTATATGAAAGCTATACAAGAACAAGCTGTCTTCTTCCATGTAGGACTTCAACTTAAACTATAGGAAAAGTTCTGAAGCATTTTAACTTTTCCTCAGCTAAAGCTGTCATTAGTTAAAATGTTTTTACCTTAGAAGTCTGATGAAAGGGCTTTATAATCCGGATCTGTTTATACTCTGTAGGTCTAGTAAAGAAACATAATTTCCCCTCTGACATGCCCAAAATTAACAGTGAGCCTATTTCAAGTTCCACTCAATAAGTGTGTTAAATGCAAAAAGTATTTTGAGTAAATGCCATGCAGCTGTTTGGTAGCTTGCAATTACTGTGGTATTTGTTTTGTGCTATAAATCTGCTATAAATCCTGCAAGTGGACACTGCTATTTCTGACACATCGTGCTGCATTTTCTCTAAGTCTATAGGTTTTGTTCCAAGTAGATGAAAATAATGAAACATTATAAATATTAGATAGTCTTGCTCCAGTGTGTGGTGCTGTAAATCTCTGGAGATTTACAGAGACAGTGACAACATGAATGCAATTACACATGATGCTATTTTATGAGCTAATTCTATAAAGCAACATCTCAGCTCTGCACTGACAATAATTTTTCACGGCAACTTTCGGAATGTCCCATGGAACCTTTTAATATATTAATTATTTGATTTGCTCATCCCAAAATAAAATTGCACATGGCTAGAATTAAACAAAAGGCTCACCACCGCTTCACGAAGAGTTTTGCCTGAGAAGGAACTCACAATAGAACCAGTTATTTCAGGGCTCAGATTAAAATGCTGAAATACAGTGATATCTGCCAGGAGGCTCTGCTCTGGCTGTGCGTCGCAATCGTCCATGCCCTGCAAGCCTTTGTATTTCCTTCTGGTCTGTAGAGGTTCTAGGCTGGTGAAGGAGAAATTTTTTTTTTTTTCAACATTACTTCAACAGGTGACTTTGAAATGCTCTGTGAATTCTTCCTCTTTTGTAAAATTGTAGGAAAATACATGTAGGTATTTTCTCCTGGCATGCTAATTTAAAAACAAGACCTGGAAAAACACTTGTAGTGTTAGAGAATTCAAAGAGTTCTCAAAAAAAAACCCCCAACTTTGGAATTGTTTTAGCAGCTGTTATAATCTATTATGTAAATCATCTGGGAATTTAAACCAAATATTTTGTAAGACAGTTTTTGTAAAAAAAAAGAAAGCTATCATTTAGATTTAATGTTTTTCCAGAGGTGTTATTGTTATCTGATGAAAGTGAAACCGTAGACTACTCCTTATTTTGACTGATGAGGTTTTAATATTTATTTATAGTCATGCCAATGATAACACCTATATATCTGTTCAAGAGAACATATGTTTCTCAAAGCTGGGTGTTGGAACTTAATTTTATTTGTCTTCTAGGTGTCACCTAGATATTCTCAACCAAATTTAATCAGAGATACCAAAAGATAAAAATATGAAGAAAAAAAAAAAAGCCCAAATCCAAACAATAAAGTATGTTTGCTCAGATTATTATTTACTGTTCATGTTCACTTATAGTACCATAAGCCCCCCCTGAAGAAACTCAGTGGTTACTCTTCATTGCCCAACTGTTGTAAACTGTCTTCTATAAAAACAAGAATCAGACCCTTTAATTCATTTTTTTCTTTCTATACTAGGTATTGGTTGCTGCTGGTGCAACATTTCAGTTCATCAGCCTGTTGACTAAAGTACAGTACGATTTCACTAATGATGCATGCTGCAGATTACCACATTTTGCAAATTAGTGAGTAATCAAACAAACACCATAAAAATCAAGGATACTGCATAATGAAATATACTTTATTAATTTATTTTTACAACCATATGTTAGTTTTAATTATTTGATGTTAATAATTCATTGGGTGCTATTGGGTGCTGTTTATTACATGCACATGGAGTTACCAAATAAGTTTTTTCTTTAAAAAAATGTGTTTTAGTAACCAAAGCCTCCACTGTAGCCCTCTGATTCAATCATTTGTTCAAAGATGGATGAGCAGCACTTCTTTCATTAGTGGGGGCCTTGTTTCAGAGATAATCTCTAAGAAGGTCTTAGAGTCCTTGGAGCCAGTCTGATCCATCCTGGTGGAGATACTGGGGAAGAATGGTTGTCACCTTGGGAAGGTCACTGAATCTGGGCTGGCTACTTACCTATGTTGGATTCTAAATAGCTGATGAAGAGAGAAACTCATCCTGGGCAGATTAGACCAAGAGAATGACTTGGGTGCTCTTGGCCTCTCACTGGAGGAAATTTCTCTCTCCTCTTTTATTCACTCCCCTACTTTCTCCTCCTTTCCCAGTCTAAAGAGCAAGCCTAGATCATGAATAACACCAAACTCTATCTTTAAACTATTTTTTCTGGTGTAATGTCTAGAAATGAATCAAGGATTGAAATCTTCTCTACTATGCAGCTGTTGCCTGCAAGGAGGGCAGCATTTGCTGCCTAATGTATCTCTGGGCTCACCTTTGAGATGTCCACCTCCAGCACCAGTTACTGACTTCTACCCAGCTGGGCAGAGAGCACTCATTTCATGTCTGTGGGATGGAATTCTGTGTCCCCTGAGCTAGTTTGGACCTCTGACATGAAGCAGAACACCCCCTCAGGGTCTTAATTTCTTGCCAATCCTTTAAGCAATGTACTGGGTTTCAAAAGTGTTAATTGTGTGTATGTATAAATTTTGTGTGTATGTATAAAACCCATGTGCAACAAGCATTTATTTATTTATTTTTATCTCACTCTTCATTTACTTTTCTCTTCCATGTGTTAGCTTGTCATCTGGCAGTTCTGTAAACTTTCACTTGTTAAAATAATTTTTTTTTCTTATATTCTAAGTTTGATCCATGAATGGCCTGTCAAGAGTTTTATATTATTGTAAGCTGAAGTTTGGATGGTAGCAGCGACAGGCCACTAACCATAATTGTGTTGCTGTTACCACTGTTACAAATTTGTGTCATTTAGCTATTTTGAAGCTTGGAAAGTCCATAAAGGCAAATGCACTACTGATTAATAGTTATTATACTGCTGTGGAATATTAGGTTTAACTATATTTGCATCAGTTCTGCAAAAACTGTCCTTAAAATATAGTGGAGAGGATTATAGCTGGAAATAGGGGACAACAGTTAAACTTGTTGGAAAAAAATATTTGTGACTGTGGAAGATACTTACTTACATCATTTTAACAGTAACAGTGTTGGGGACAGTCTTCTTGCAAAGACCAGAGTAGGAGCTGGATGCTTGTTCTGAACTTAAGTCAGTGCACCAGTGTTTGACAAGATGCTAAGCACCAGGTGAAGTACACAGATTTTCCTCATTTGACAGTATATTCAGCTGATTGCAGGTTTACGCCCCAAATATCTTGGTGACCTTATTAGAGTAAGCAAAGTTTTAGCCCCCTCATAGCCTCAGCAGGAGCACCCTGTTCCTGTGTTACAGCTGGGGAACATGAAGGCCGTGTCCTTCACTGCTTATGAAACTGGTAAGGTATTATTAATCTACTTGAAACATGTTTTTAATGTATATAAAACATGCTAAAAATGACAATACATTAACAACTCCTTGATTTTTTTTTCCAGATAAAATCAAATATAGGTTATAGAAACTGGATAGGTATGAATCATAATGTTTCCCTCCTTTACATCATGACCGTCTTTTTGAAATAGTCATAATCTAGAAACTGATTTTCTTTTTACTCATTTTGATAATTTAGTGTGCGTTGGGAAACCTGAGATAATTAATTATATATAATAACTATTATTTTTTTTAGAGGTATAGTAGCCAGAATATGGAGGACCAGTGTTAGAACAGATTTGGATTTTTTTGTATCTTCAGGTTAATGAATTGCAGTTACCTGACAACCAGTGAGTGAGTCACTACTAATGGTTGAGTATGAACCCTAAAGAAATTGTGAAGTGTTGTGTTTGAGCACTCCCTTAATGTGCTGAGTCTGCCTGTCCATCAGTGCAGCTGGTGAGGAGCTGATCTGGTCAGTCTTAACCCTTCAGCATCAACGCACTTATATCAAGAATGACCAAAACAGAATCATTTGGGAGGTTTAAGCACAGACTAAATAGAGCCCAGATCATCTCATGATTCCTGAAAGCAGCTGACTTTCACCCGTTCAAAGCTAGCTAACGGTTGTACATTTAACTTGGCCAGTATGTATGAAGTATAACTATTTCTAAATAAGAAAACTTCAGACATTTACATGAGAACATCTCTCAAGGTCATAAAGTATGTGTGCTGAAGACAAAAGGATATTAATTTGACCATAATTTGTGTGAGGGCTTTCAGTAAGGCAGAGGAATGCATATTTTAATTTTTTTTCCCCAGTAATTTAATTTCTCAGGAAATGTTGCCATTAATATTTTATTTTGAGCACTGGGGTGCAAATGGTATTACCCATGTTTCTCTTTACTCCTGACAGTACACGCGACACCAAACACTTGTTCCAGTAGCATATTTGTCCCCTGGTAAACACAGTTTTGTTTTGTTTTGTTTTTTCTTTCTCTCTCCCACCCTGTGCCCACCTCCCCCTCAGTGTCCCTCACTTATAAAAAGCATCGATGTTGAGAAAGGCTGCAAAAATAACGAGATAGGAAGACATGTAAAAAAGTGTGATTTCTCCAAGTGAAATTAGAAACAAAGTCTCTTTAACATGGAAATGTGATTTCTCTACAATTTGAGGACTCATTTCTGCAACTGTCATGTATGTAAAATTTTCAGCGAAGTCAGAGGTCTTTGAATACAAAGAAACAGCACAATCAGGCTCTGAATATATATATATATATATTTCATATGCTTTCTCTCTCTCTTACTGATGTGCATGTTATAGTAATTTCATCCAGATAAATCTGTCATAATTTTAACTTTTACAGTCCTTAAACTGTTCGAAAAAATAAAATTATTAAAAAAAAATCTGACAAGAACAACTTATCTTTGTGAAAGCATTTGATTATCATATCCTTTCATTTTGTTTGTTTGTTTTAAACTGAAATGTGAAATATTGCATTGTCAGGACATCCTTGAATGATATCCTGGATGTATTGTTTGTTTGGAATGGCCTGAAATCACACAACTTTACTGAATTATAACCAGATAAATATATCTAAGCCTGAGGGCAGGAAGTCCTGGCAGCTGAGACATGGGGAACATGCAGTTTGTCCATCCTAGATTCCTCTGTTCCCTTTTACTAATAAATCTATTAGAAAGCTTTGTTTTCACTCTCTGCATGATAAATAAAGTCTCTGTCTATGGTACCGTATTAGTGCTTGGTACTGATGCTTGTAATTCCACCTATTCTCATGGAGAGATGAGACCTCTGTGAACCAAACCTCATCAGATCAGAATTTATTTGGGTTGGTGCCTGTTCCAAAGCAGGAAAAATATTGCATATCACAAGTATTATGGGATTGATGAATCACACCTCGTCTTCATAAGGTCATCTGCAACAGTTATTTGAGCTGCCAGACCACCCACCTCAGTTTTTGATTTTCCAGAGTGTTTAGTTTTATTTTCTATTCATCCATTTAAAAAATATATTTTTTTTTTCCCCCATCACATCTCCTTTGGACAAAGCAGTTGAGATGAGACTGTAAAAAGTCAGGGCAGCACCCTCTGAATGTTCATACAACTCTGTTCAGTTGAACCCTTTGGTAAACAATTTTTCTTGCGTGACAGAGCATGTGCTGTGTGGCAGACATTTTTATGAGGTAGCCTAGGACAGGGCTAATCACATCGCCGTGTCTCAGGTTTTGACCTTATCACTGTTGTGCACTGAGCCTAAAAATTGGACACTGGCAACCACATCACAGGAAAATAAATGGGAAATGACATTTTAGTTAAAACGAGCAAGTGGATTTTATTTTGTTGAAACATAAAGTCATATGACTTTTATTTATTGTTCCTGTATGAGGGTAATTAAATAGCTGCCATGTTGCCATGTCAAGTGATAGAAAAAAAAAAAAGGAGCAATTTCACTTGCCAGGACCCAATTCATGGTTTTGCAGCTGTTTTACATTCAGGCCTTTTAATAAAGCCAGTGGAAACTGTACCTGGAAAGCAATGAGGGAATAATATTCCCATGTGAAATATTGTTTATAACATCTGTAATAAAGCAGGCTAAATCATACCTCTGCCATTTAAGATCATAAATACTATGTTAGCTTTTAAAAGCAGCATTTGTCCTTTTGAAATCTTTTGATGTCAGGCTGCTTTAAGAAAAGCCTAAGTAGACATCCTCTGTGCAGTGGTTTGATTAAGAAAAAATCATTACAAAGTCTTCAATACGTATATAATGAGAAGTAGTATTTAAATGTGAGCCTGGTAATTTATTATTGGTATCAGAAACAGAAGAATTTGTTGATACAACCATCATTATTTCCAAAGGATGTAATTATATAAGCTATTTGTATTTGATTACCTGCATATATGTTTGTGGTTTATATATATATATATGTATATATGTATATGTATGTGCACACATGCAGATTGGTAACATAATCCTTAATAACCTGTGTTTAAGAACATAATTTTTCACTGATGTGCTAAACCTCTTACTTCATAGTTATATTGGCACTTGTTATAGTGATAGCTTGACTGCACAAAATGAGAGACAAACTGATAGTACTGGCAAGGATCTTTCTTAACACAGAGTAGAAATAGTTCCTGAAAATACAGAAACAACAACACATATTACTGCAAATTGGAAAATAACAGTTACTTGCAAAATGCCAGACTGCAGAGAGGTCATGGGGTTTGGAGGGCAAATTTGCTGCAGCTTCCAGTGTAAAACCNTACAGTCCTTAAACTGTTCGAAAAAATAAAATTATTAAAAAAAAATCTGACAAGAACAACTTATCTTTGTGAAAGCATTTGATTATCATATCCTTTCATTTTGTTTGTTTGTTTTAAACTGAAATGTGAAATATTGCATTGTCAGGACATCCTTGAATGATATCCTGGATGTATTGTTTGTTTGGAATGGCCTGAAATCACACAACTTTACTGAATTATAACCAGATAAATATATCTAAGCCTGAGGGCAGGAAGTCCTGGCAGCTGAGACATGGGGAACATGCAGTTTGTCCATCCTAGATTCCTCTGTTCCCTTTTACTAATAAATCTATTAGAAAGCTTTGTTTTCACTCTCTGCATGATAAATAAAGTCTCTGTCTATGGTACCGTATTAGTGCTTGGTACTGATGCTTGTAATTCCACCTATTCTCATGGAGAGATGAGACCTCTGTGAACCAAACCTCATCAGATCAGAATTTATTTGGGTTGGTGCCTGTTCCAAAGCAGGAAAAATATTGCATATCACAAGTATTATGGGATTGATGAATCACACCTCGTCTTCATAAGGTCATCTGCAACAGTTATTTGAGCTGCCAGACCACCCACCTCAGTTTTTGATTTTCCAGAGTGTTTAGTTTTATTTTCTATTCATCCATTTAAAAAATATATTTTTTTTTTCCCCCATCACATCTCCTTTGGACAAAGCAGTTGAGATGAGACTGTAAAAAGTCAGGGCAGCACCCTCTGAATGTTCATACAACTCTGTTCAGTTGAACCCTTTGGTAAACAATTTTTCTTGCGTGACAGAGCATGTGCTGTGTGGCAGACATTTTTATGAGGTAGCCTAGGACAGGGCTAATCACATCGCCGTGTCTCAGGTTTTGACCTTATCACTGTTGTGCACTGAGCCTAAAAATTGGACACTGGCAACCACATCACAGGAAAATAAATGGGAAATGACATTTTAGTTAAAACGAGCAAGTGGATTTTATTTTGTTGAAACATAAAGTCATATGACTTTTATTTATTGTTCCTGTATGAGGGTAATTAAATAGCTGCCATTTTCCCATGTCAAGTGATAGAAAAAAAAAAAGGAGCAATTTCACTTGCCAGGACCCAATTCATGGTTTTGCAGCTGTTTTACATTCAGGCCTTTTAATAAAGCCAGTGGAAACTGTACCTGGAAAGCAATGAGGGAATAATATTCCCATGTGAAATATTGTTTATAACATCTGTAATAAAGCAGGCTAAATCATACCTCTGCCATTTAAGATCATAAATACTATGTTAGCTTTTAAAAGCAGCATTTGTCCTTTTGAAATCTTTTGATGTCAGGCTGCTTTAAGAAAAGCCTAAGTAGACATCCTCTGTGCAGTGGTTTGATTAAGAAAAAATCATTACAAAGTCTTCAATACGTATATAATGAGAAGTAGTATTTAAATGTGAGCCTGGTAATTTATTATTGGTATCAGAAACAGAAGAATTTGTTGATACAACCATCATTATTTCCAAAGGATGTAATTATATAAGCTATTTGTATTTGATTACCTGCATATATGTTTGTGGTTTATATATATATATATGTATATATGTATATGTATGTGCACACATGCAGATTGGTAACATAATCCTTAATAACCTGTGTTTAAGAACATAATTTTTCACTGATGTGCTAAACCTCTTACTTCATAGTTATATTGGCACTTGTTATAGTGATAGCTTGACTGCACAAAATGAGAGACAAACTGATAGTACTGGCAAGGATCTTTCTTAACACAGAGTAGAAATAGTTCCTGAAAATACAGAAACAACAACACATATTACTGCAAATTGGAAAATAACAGTTACTTGCAAAATGCCAGACTGCAGAGAGGTCATGGGGTTTGGAGGGCAAATTTGCTGCAGCTTCCAGTGTAAAACCATTTAAACCCAACATAATGCCAGGCAGGCAAATCTGATCCACATGTGTGTGACCTGTAGTGCCCTAGAAAACCTGCAAACTGTGGCTGGTGCTCAGGCAGCTCTTCGTGGGGTGCTTATGGTGAGATGTCAAGTCAGGACCTGGAAAAGAAAGAAACTCATGTTCAGGAGAAATGTCTGTAATGCAGAGTGTTTCCTGATTAAACTCTGATTTCAGTGAAAAATTCTTAGGCCTTTCATCCTCTTGTACTTTTTTCACACCGCTTACTTTTGTCCTGGAGCTCCTTACAGCCCAGGCAGCCAGCACTCACCATGACCTGCCACCAGGTCACTGCTTCAGTCCTGGGGCAGCCTGCCCCTCAGGCTTGCCCAGGTATCTTCTGCCCATCCCTGGTCAAGCAGCCATCTGGATACCTATTACTGAGATGGGACTTGTGAGGGGAGCTCTGGCTAAAGAGAGATGGTGTTTCTGGTTGGGAGAAATGAGTGGATAAGGCTTTTCCCAACACCTGCCAATCAATCAATTTAACACAGAGACCAGTGACCAGCCCTGGAAACCCTCGACCATTTACACTAACACAGTTATTTTTCCCTGATGTTGTCTGTGAGAAGCAGGTCCCAGATGTTGCCTACTTAATAATTATCCCATTTCCCAAGGACAAAGCTCCCCACAGCTCCTGCACTGAGGGCCTATGACAGCTCCTCAGAGGTGGGCTTTGCTACTGGCAGCTGATGGAGCACATTGAAATTGCTGTGCCTTGTGTCCCCACCTCCAAGAAGGACAATAATATTGTTTGATTTTTTTTTCTCCATTTTTTTTATTAGGTGAAACAGGAGGGCCACAGTGCTCTAAAACAAGTATAAACATCATTCTGCTGCTCTTCCTTTTTGTTGTGTTGATGTCACCTGTCATAGAGCAGAGATAAATGATGTGGTCTGAATTTGTATTCCATAATATGTGAGGATTTCAGATATTTGGGACAGAACCTGCTACATCTGCTCTGTGAATATATGATGCCTGGGGAAGAGAGATACCAATCAGGGCAATTAGTTGCAGTGATACAAGGATGAATGTAACAACTTGGGGGCAATGCTAATTCCTCTTAGATTTCAGTTTATTGTGTTCAATACAATAAAGGGATTGATTGACCTCTAGATTGATGACCTCTAGAGCCTAAGTCTCATCTCACACAGGTGACATGGGTATTAAACACACTGTAATTGACCTCTCCTGATTTATAATGTAGTAAGTGGATTCAGCTTCATTCTGAATTGGACCAGCTTATCCACAACTTCTGGATGTTGACAATGCAATTGGTCCCTATGTGGAAAGATAGAGAGGTGTTTCTTCAAGCCCATATTCAATTTCCGTGCTCCAACCCTTCTTTGTTTTAACTTTGCCCACATGCTGGTATGTTATGATGATATTTTGACATTTTGGTTTTTTGAGTCATATGTAGAATCTGCACCCAGTTAATTGACATATAGATGAATAAGATGCTGGAAAAAAGGGTAAATGCCTCCAGTACAAATGTTGTAAATAATTGGTCTTAAATAAAAAATAATTGAAGAAAAAATAAAAACTGCTATTAAATGCACCTTTGCTGTTTGCAGCAGAACGCAAGGCAGATTTACAACATTAATTATTTCCACCAGATTTGAGCCTGAAATATGAATATGTCAGGTATTTAAATACTAATTGACTTAAAAAAATATCTACTTTATTAAAATATCATTATGCATATTGGAAAGTTAAAAGTCAAAGCTATATAGCTGCTGAGGTAAAATTCACATTTATTGTCCACTGAATGTGATGGAAATTGAATTTGTCAGGAAGCTGATTGATATCTAGAAGTGTTTTGTTTTCAATGACTGGCACTGCCGAGTTACAACCATCTATCATCTAACAGGTAATTAGTCAGATTTCTCATCATGAGCCTTCAATCCTGCTGTTTTATTATTGAAATACCACAAACCAGTAAGCATCTGAATGCAGATAAAGTTCTCTGTCATGGTCTTAAGGACAAAGACAACAGTTTGCAACTCAGCTGTAGTAAGTTTGAATAAAAGTCACTGAAATGTGAGGCATGATATTCATATATATGGGAAAGAGACCCTGGAAAACATCATCAGCATTGGTTTTTTCTGCAAAACAACATTTAATATTAAAATCTTGCAATCTACATGTAGAGAAATATCTCCCTGTACAGAAGGATGTTGGTTGAGGCAAAAGACTATTTGGAACTTAGGAGGGTAAGGTGTCAATCAGGGTCTCTCTCTCAGAAGCATCATGTCTCTGTCTCCCTTTGACAGCTCTTCCCATGCAGGAGCCCCAGGTTCTTCCTGGTGGTTCTCAAAGAAGCCAGTTCTCTTGCATATGTCCATGATAGCTCTTGGTTGTCTCCAAATTAAAAAAAGCCACAGCTCATTGTACTTGGCCCCATTCAGAAGTTCAGGACTAAGGCCTCATAGTTGGCTCCATGAGTCTGTTTTAAACTCTTGTAAACTCTTCACATATGGTTGTGTGCACATTTGAACCATTAGCATGCTTTAATAAGTAAGGATAAAATGCAATATTTGATAACACAATTGTTACCTACATGACTCTGGTAAAATTTCTTTCTTTATACACACCTCTCCTATTCTCTCCTTGTCTCTGAAGTGTTTACTGTAGATGATATAGCAGCAGTTGAACAAGAATTGCTAGGTAAGAATATAAAAAAGTAAAAAGAAACTGCTACCAGACCTTCAGGAAAATAAGCAAGATGAACTGATTACACAACTAAGTGTGTTACGTTCCAGGTTCTGACTCTGTATGTCTATGAGGAGATTGAAAATGTGTTGCTGTTCACCCTTAAAATACTGCTTTTGTAACAGAATGCAACTGCATGAACTAATATTAGTAAAAGCTTATTTAATGTTAAGTTTTGGGACTAATTGATCTAAACCAGCTGCACAACTTCCTCATAGCACTTGGATGCCAGCAACTTTGGTGTCTTCAGGAAGTCAAATCTAATTTTTTTAAAGTTTAATGCTAATGTGGAAAAAAAAAATAAATTAAATTGGTGGAAATTTGGGTTCATAATATCCCAGCCCTCCACAATGTCAAGACACAGCAGCCTTTAATTTCTTAATCCATCTTAAAGATTTGTTCTTTTTCAGAGGACTTCCACTGTGGAATATGCAATTTTTTATATACTTCTGTAATCCTGAGTTAGAAATGATAACTCACTGTAACTGCTAAAGTGTTCTCAGTTCATGCAGCAAAACAATTGCTAAACAAGTTAGTTAAATACTTAAAACTCTTTTGATACAAAATGTCAGAACAGTTCTAGAAGGAATAAACTGTCCACTGGGTATCATGTGTTTATCATGTGTTTAAGGATAATCTGACAGTAGTAGGATTTAAATCACAGTGTACATTATCGGATAACATTTATGTGAATATTGTATTACGGCATTTAATTTGCAGTTGTTCCTTAAGATTATCTTGTGTTGCAAAGCCAAGCAATTTTGAATTATGAGTTTGTTGCATGTGCTTGAGCTGACACTGTCACATGTGGGCAAGAGGCTGAGACATGATTAACAGTGAAAGAGTAGTGTATGTTAAAGAGACTGTTGAAATGCAAGGGAAGGTAGCTCTTGTTCCATGAACTGTTTGGTATGGAGAAAGATCAGAACTTGAGGGTTCTGAATAACACCAAACTTTTGGGGAGAGTGAAATAGAATTTATGCTTTGTGGCTGCTCCCTGCAGAGAGGATCAAATAACCCCTTGATGGAAAATGCAAATATAAACCCAACCATGAGCCACAGCTTTTCTTTACTCTCCCCTTCAGTGCAAGAGGTCTGTTTTACGTGGAATTTGGATAGCTTGTGTGCTTGGCCAAACTTGCCCTGTCAAAGCTGTTTGGAAACAAATCCCTTATTTCTTGTGTAGTTATTCTACAGTCCAGCCATTACAATCCATCCAGCAAAAAGTATAAATGCTTGTCCTGGGAGGATGCAGTGAAAAACATGTGTAGGTAAAGATTGTGAGTCATACATGAAATCAGGGTAATTTACAAAAAAAAACCCCAAACTGGCAGAACACAAGGTGACTGTCAAAGCAGGGTGTAACATATTAGCAGTAATAAATAACCCAGAAATCTCACTTCATGGAAACAAACCAATGTAAACACTGAAGAGAGCCAATGCTAAACACTAATTAGATATAATTGCATTTTCAAAATGATTTAATGGATCAGAGAACCATTGGCTGGCACTGCCCTCTTGGACACCCCAGCAGAGGCAGGCAGCTTACCACCAGGCCCCTGGGCTTTGCAAAACACCAGTGAGGAACCAGGGGCCAGGCCAGAGAAAAAAGATGAAAGAAAACCTCTTCTCAGGCACAGCAGACCTTGGAGACTCACATCTGACTCCAAAGGTGGCTTTCCTGTAGCTTCACCCAGGCTTCCCTTTCTGGAGTAGAGCCAACGTACCTCATGGTTCATCTAGGTGTTGTGTCCGGAGAGCCTCAGGAACATAGAATGTTTAGGGCCGGAAGGGACCTCCAAAGGTCATCTAGTCCAGCCCCCCTGCAGTGAGCAGGGACACCCTCAACTAGACCAGGCTGCTCAGAGCCTTGTCCAACCTCTCCTTGAATATCTCCAGGGATGGGGCCTCAAACACCTCCCTGGGGAGCCTATTCCACTGCTCTACCACCCTCAAGGTAAAGTACTTCTTCCTAATATCTAGTTTAAATCTACTCTAATTTAAACACATTACCCTTTGTCTTTTCACTAGAGGCCCTTGTAAACAGCCCCTCTGCAGCCTTTCTGTAGGCCCCCTTCAGTTACTGGAAGGTGGCTAGAAGATCTCCCCGTAGCCTTCTCTTCTCCAGGCTGAACAACCCCAGCTCCTTCAGCCTGTCTCCATAGGAGAGGTGTTTCAGCCCTTTGATCATCTTTGTTGCCCTTCTCTGGACCCGCTCCATCAGGTCCATGTCTTTCCTGTGTTGAGGGCTCCAGAACTGGATGCAATACTCCAGGAGAGGTCTCACCAGAGCAGAGTAGAGGGGCAGAATCACTTCTCTCGATCTGCTGGCCACACTTCTCTTGATGCAGCCCAGGATGCAATTGGCCTTCTTGGCTGCAATTGCACACTGCTGGTTCATGTTCAGTTTCTCATCCACCAACACCCCCAAGTCCTTTACTGCAGAGCTGCTTTCCAGCACCTCATCCTCCAGCCTGTATTGATAGTGAGGGTTGTTCCAACCCAGGTGCAGGACTCTGCATTTAGTCTTGTTGAACCTTATGAAGTTCACCTGGGCCCACCTCTCCAGTCTATCCAGGTCCCTTTGGAACATGGCTGGGGCACTAGCAGGGCATGCTGGGCCATGGAGCAATAGCAAAAGTTGGGATTTATCTAGTTTATTACAGGTAAACAGTGTTCTTGGAGGGATATTTCTTAGTGAGAGGTTGCTGAATATGCCAGGGTTGCTGAATATTTGTCTGCAAATATAAATTATGGTCATATATACTGTCAATGCATTGAGCTAATTGTGTGGGATGAGACACGTGCTTCAGCACATACTACTGCTATTGTCAAGCAGCTCAAACAAGTTGCTGATGTGATTGCTGACTCTGGCATTGCATGTTATAATTTAAACTAATTGATACTGCTTCTGGCTGTGCTTGTTCCTTACATGAGCAGTAAGAGATCCAAAATACCAGAATTTTGATTCTTGCTTTACTTTTCTGTCTCTCATCAAACAAGCACCTAGCTGAGGGCAGAAGGACAAGTCTGGCCCCTAGTGAAATGTTGAGATGTCTCATTTTTAAGTAATCACTTTTGAACAGTCATTACAGGAACACTACATAGTTTCTCCTAAATGTCTGTTAATCATCATTTGCATCAATAGGAGCTCCCTCTATTATAATCTCCTTGGTCTCTAAATGGAGTAGCTTCTGCAGTTTAAATTCCCTTCTCTCTCCTCCCATCTCCTCAAGGTCTCTGGTCTGTCTCCAGACTTTAGTAACATTCATTATTCACACAGTTCTATCCTCTGCCTGCCACTTGACAACCAAGAGGTGTATTTAGGTCCATAGCTCAGAGGAGTTTGGCCAGTCACTGCTCAATGTCTAACACGGGCAACCTGGTGTCATTGGCACAACATGGACCATGATGCAGTGAAAAAAAGGGACTCTGACTTTCTGCCCTCTCTTCACAGTCTACTGTCAGGACCCACCACCCCAGTGGCTTTGCTACAACCCCTCATATAGGCATAATCAAAAAGAACAAGCCTGTTATAGTCAATACCCCTAAATCCCCTTAATTTGGGGGTTTTGTGGCTTGGCATTCACTGTGTGCATGGATAACATACTTATTGCCTTACTTAGACACAAGTATAGAATAAATGCTGCATTCCAGAGGTCTAGTGGAACAAAAGTGACAGTGGTGGAGAGTCACAGGATTCTTCTGATCTCTGAGGTTTATATTCATTCTGATAGAGGTGAGATTTATTCTGAAATAAAGTTTCAAAGCACCAAGCCTTTAGAATGAATGCTTGGAACAGGTTCTTTTCATTTTGATGTTAATAGATTAATTAAGATGCTGAAATCTAAGTGAAGGGTGAAGTCACAGCTACCATCAGTAGTAAGTGTGAGCTGGGAAGTTTCTAAGGTATTTTTTTCTCTTACCTGGTAATTACAACTTCAGCTTCCTGTTTAGAGTGACAAGGTGCAGGTTGTTTTTTCAGTAGCTCTAACAGACACACCTGCTGGTGTCAGAGCAGGGCACATCTCCCAGTGCTTTGCTGGTTTAAAGCCCCACGTGTTCATCCTGCGATGTCCACCCACCCCATCCTGGTGTGGCCAGACAGCCAGTGTCACGTGCTGACACAGTCAGTACTCATTCCTTTTGCATGGAGAGAAGAGTTTCCCATTGTGAGAGGATGTAAAGGAATTTGAGGGGTTGATTTGCTCTTCTGTGGGTGAGAGGAGACCCCACTTCTACCCACCCCCACCCCCACCCCCCCCCAATTCCAGGCACCTGAACCAAAACCTGTAAAAAAGGGNAACCAAATCCTGTAAAAAGGGCAAGGCTGCAAGGTGCTAAATACCTGGGGCTTAACTAATACCCTCGGGGATAATAACTGACACATTTGCAGAAGGAAATTCTTTAAAGTTCAGTGGTTGTAAAATGGATAATATATTAACATTTCAGTATGTTTATTAAATACTTAACAATTTTTTTTTTTAGAAGACTATCTTAGCATTGCTATCTTTCTGCATGTGCTTAGTTACCATTTTAAACAACTACAAAACAGTGACATGTGGCACTGAAGATTTTCTAAGCATCCCAAAGCAATATATGTGTGTGATATATGACATCTTTCCATAAATCCTAAATTTACACAGTATGCTAATGCTTGATTCCATAATTTCTTTTAAAAATGATTATACCCTGCTGCTAAGAGCAAAGGCATACTAAAATCAGTTTTCTATGCTTTTCCAACAATGAAATGCAAGCCAGCACACCACATAACCAATACTTACCATATGTTAGAAGATAATCCAGTAGTCTTCAGACACTGACATGATTTGCTTAAATAAAAATCCTTTTTTTTTTTAAGGCAGTAACAACAGCCTACCATTTTTATTATTCCTTTAGTGACCTACTATAGAAACACTAATATTAAATATAAATATTTTTATTGTAAATCAGACTAGTCTATTTTCATTGCCTTTAATGTGGGATGGCTCTGGCTTAATTGTTAGGCTAGAGGAAAAAGAGCTGCAATTAAATCACTGGGTTGTTCGAAGAAATCCTCAAAACCAGAAAATATTCACCAGATCAAAAGAAGTCTAAAGAGCAGCTTCAAGATTCCTCTGGTATATTGGAGATGAGATGAAACAGTTCAATTTGATATTAAAATAATTAAATATAGTCTAGAAAAACAGCTATAAAATATTTTCGTAGAGGACTGAGGTCTCTCAAGTACAGTTCATTTACTTTCCCATTCTATATCAAATGAGACTTAATATTAAGCACATGCTTAAGTGTTAGCAAATTTGTGGTCTAAGGAAAGAAAATGTGAAATGCAATTTTTTATAGTGAAAGGAAAGAATGTATCTGACAGGTTAAGATTAAGGCTCTATGCACTAATGTGGCATCTTTCATTGTTACAGAATGATAAGAAAATAGAAAAATTGCATGTAGAAAGTAGAAGGTAGCAAATATACAAATTCCATTCTTTTCAGATTCACCAGGGAAAACACAGTTGATCTTGTAGGTGGAAAATAAACATTTTTAAAGCTGAGATACCATCAATTTTTCCTAGGTCATTAGGACATCAGGATTGAACTCTTGGCCCCACTGAGGTCAGTGATAGATGAATGAATGAAAGAATGAATGAAAAATAAAGGTCTAAAATAGCTATTATCATTAGAGCATTTCTCTCACATCATATTTTTAAATACTGTTATAATTTCAAGTCATATCATTACATGGTCCTTAGTAAAATATAGTTGCACCTGTGAGGCAGTGTTTTATATTTTCTATTAATGCAAAAATTATGTAATAAATCTGAGCACACTGGATTTATTAACAGCCCAGTTTCTTAGCTAGATGTGTCTCAATTTCTGGTGCCCTGTTTCTCTGGCCAGACTATTCCAGCTGGACTAGTGGCTAGCTTTATAGAGTAACGGAATGAGCAAAAACAGTAGTTATGGGGATACAAGAAGTATTCCCAATGGAAGCATTTGGCAGTATGTAGAAATATTTGTAATATGAGGATTTGGAATGTTTCCAGCATCTGCAAAAAAATGTAGACTCCTCCTTTACTCCCAAAATATGCAAAGGGTTTACAGCCGAGAACAGAGAAATGTGGGAACTCCTCAGCTTGACACATTGATCTGCTCCTAAATTGCCCACAACTGCCTACGTGCTTTGGAACACCCTCTGCAAACCCCAACATTTGGATTATATTTTCATTAACTTTTTTTTTTTTTTCTAATTAATAACAGAGTGGATTATTTTGCTCATTATGTAGTTAGCTATTTATTGGGTCAAATCCTCAGCTGGTGTTAATCAGCATAACTATTGATCTTGATGGAACTACCCAAATTATATCAGTTGTAGTGTTGGATATTTGACAAAATGTCATTTTGTAATAATAGACTGGNTGGCATAATCCCAGTGAAATTAATATATACATTATATAACACTATCTAGCAAAACTATTTTTTTCATTGTCTGGAAAATATCGCATGTTTATCTCAATTTTCTGTTCAATCAAAAGACACATGTTCACTTTATTATAACCTACTTTATGAAAGATACAGAGAGCATATCCTTTCCCACAGTATTGAAAATTAAATAGTGTTAATCATTTATAGCTTCAGGTTGCAAATATACATCCTGGGAAAAAGGGCCAACAGAGGACACACAGAAAAACAATATGAATGTCCAATGACAGGAGTATTACATTCGAGAAAATATAATACAATAATCTCATCAAAATTTATGTATGTCACTTTCAGAACATTCAAACAAGTAATCCCTGTTGCAGTCAATCTCAAATCCTGCCCTGGTAGAAATCTGGGCTGGGTGCATATTTCAAATGAATGAATAAACCCACACGTGGTGGTGTGCTAGAATTCAGGGAGGATTTTTAAGTGTATTTAAGTTCCTAACTCCCTTACTAAATCAAAACACCTACATATCTTTAAAATGGAATATTAAGTGAAGGATTAATGTAATTGCAGTGTAAACCTGCACTTAGTTATTCAAAGGTGTATGTATGTGTCAAACTTATAAAATGCTAAGGCATTCTAGTTTAATAGTAATTCTCAATAATTGTCTTATTGCTTTTCCCTGTTGTTCATTCTCTGAACGTAGGAAGAGCTTTGGGATGGTTAAAGCCATCTACAAATCTGAGATGGAATAACCTCCAATATTCACAGTTCAAAATAGGTCTATAGTGTATCTCCTTGGGAGCATCTGAGGTAGGATAATTATATGCCAAGGTGATTGTGTCACTTTCCAAAAAGGTGACTGATTAAAGCTTAATGAACAGTAATAAAATGAAAGCATGTCCCTCATAGTTACCTGTATCACGTTATCACAAATGAATCTGATTAATCAGATAGGCATATTCCTAGCAAACTCCTATCCCTCTATTTTAGTCACATCAGTATTTACTCTCTCAGATACTTATAATGTCAGTTGTATGGCTAAAGCCTAGTCTGCTCTTGAATATCTTTGTGTGGAACCAAGAATTATGCTAGCAATCAGAGCATTGTCTCAGAAAGCTCTAAGTTAGAGGTGATCAGATAAATATTGTGTCTTTCCCAACCCATAAGGAAGATGATGTCTTCTAATATAGAAGCTATAAAAATGTGCTGGATAGAGATCATCAAAGGGATGATTAGTCAGTTTATGAACTGCCTGAAATCTAAAGGCTGTATTCGATGATGTGCCCCCTTTCACATGTGCCCTGTTTTCTGACTTCTCCCAGATCTGTTGTCTAAACAAATAAATTACTGCTTGCCCCCACAACACACACACACGCACAGACTGCANTTTTTTAAGTATGGTGTAAGCCAATGGTCAAGAATGTACAATTATAGCAATCAAATCAAGTCAAATTTTAAGAGGTTTGATTAATCTTTTAATATGTTCTATATATACCAAATGTTTCTTATGTCACTTTCCCCTTATTTTCCTGTCTGTACTGTGATATTTAAACTTCTTTTTACAAGTAAGTTAACACTATAGCATCTATAAAATACATTGTATAAATACTGATTCCTCCTGGTATTTGTGAACCCTGATCCTGCAGTTCATTGCATGGTCTATTGGTGGAAAAGTGGACCCTTGGGAATTTTAGTGGATCTCTCCATGTGCAAAAATGGCAGCCTCTGATTCTTAATATACACATGGGAATAAATTGTGGTTCATACAGGGGCAATATCCAATCCAGGTATAGGGTACTTTAGTGTCAATATGGAAATATCTTGCAGTAGCCTATATTACATGTGGATATATATAGGAAGGATATATTTTTTTCTGCTTCTTGATCCTGACTATATTACATAAACTTTGGAATCCACTAACTTCTTAGATCTTTTTGTCACTATTCCAAATGCAGAGTTCATTTGTGCTCATTTTAATCTCTGGTATGAAAGTTGTATCCACAGTGACTCCTGAAGAGAAACAGAATTATCTACCAGCAGAATAAGCTCATCTCTGCAGAAGGCAGAAATTTCTTGAGAGTCAACTCTTTTTCTACCTGTACCTTAGTTGATGGAGTAGCTTTATCAGCAGACCTTCCTCAGATAGATTCACTGTATACCAGCAAAAATGTCCTTTGTCAGCATAGTTTCTGTTAATTCTCCAAGTGGAAAACTATACTGACAAAATGACTTTTTTGACAGTAGGAATGTTTGCCTTTATAATACCACCAAAATTACAATTCCTGTTTGACAGACATACAGCAACTAAAAAATGAAATTTCCTGTGACTTTCCACTGGAACTAAGCAGCATCTCAAAACTTATCTCCTCTTCCAAGAACAAGATGAATCTCATACTTAGCCTTTGTTGCCATAAACACTTAGTGCTGCATATTTACTGTTTTAAAACCAGAGGAAAGCAAAAACCTTCACCCCAAACCCTGCTTTTCATACATCTCTTTCCCTGAAGAGGAGAAGGGACATAGAGCACTGGAGATCACTGCCAGTCTGCATCACTCACAGCTTCTTGAATGATGTAAGAAGGGCTGCAGCAAGATTTATACAGTGGACCTAAGATAACACCACAGACATTTATGTCTTTGAGGTGTCTGTGGTCAAACTGATACAGATGTGTTCACATTTTAAATATACAGTTGTTTAATTTCTTCAATTTATATTTTGTAAACTTCTAAGTGTCTGACACTTTTAGACTGGGCTAATATGCAACAACTTTGGAACAGTCTTGTTTAATTGTTCCTTGTTCAAGAACAACCTTTCTTATAGAAAGAAGCAGCTCACTTTTTTCCCCCCTACAAAACCCTGTCCTCTTGAATGTCTTAGTTTACCTGTTCTTATATTAAAGATCCATCTTCACTCTAAGTTCTGACACATCTTTCTCATTAAGCACCGTATAAGGCTTTACAGCCATAGAAAGGCTCTTTGCTGTATTTCATACTACTGTCACATAAGAAACCAAACTGCTAAGTATGGTAGCCACACTTCGGTTGGCATGCTTTGAACATGTGATTGCCATCATTTCACATAAAGCCAGGCAACCAGCAGGAGTTCTAATCATTACTAGATAGTTTATTTTCACACTATTTTTCATATAGTACTTTATTTTGGAATTCGTATTGCTGAATGAGTTAGTAAAGATTAAATTAGACAACATAATGATAATCAAGACATTGTGCTGACTGTATGAGAAGTAATTTGATTCTCTGAGAATTTGGCAAGGGGGAGGGAACAAGAACTAAAAGTTTAACTGTGAGATTTGAGGAGGAAGGGATGGAATTAAACACTAAAAGCAGAAGACTGCAAAAGATATAACTACTGAAAAGGGATTAATTGAAAGAATGAAAGGCAGGTTTGAAAATTAAAATAGAAAATAAATAGTTGGGTTTTTTTTAATAAAAAAAGAAAAGGTTACATCAGACAGTTTACATTATACATAAAACCAGAAGCAGCCTAGGCTGGTTAAAAGTATAGGTAGAGGGTAAAAAGGAAAGTAGTAAAAAGAAACCCCTAAATAGAATTAAAAAAAATAGAAGGGGAAAAAGCCCTAGAGGAGGAATTAATACACCCCTGTTTAGACATTAGCACTTTCAAGGAAGCTCTGGCTGCCTGTCAGAGCCCCACTGGAATCAATGGGTTACTGTATGGGTGTGAATATCAACCAGTTCTGAGCAGTTTGCAGGCTCTTGGCTAAGATGTGAAGCTATCATCACCTTAACCACTGTGCTTGTATGTTATATCACATTTCCCCATCTGGATTCTGTTTTTTTTTTTTTTTTCCCTTCTCCCTTAAACTAGCAGTCTCCTTGGAGCAGGAAAGCAGGAATTGTCTCTTCTGAATATTCAGCACTTAGCACAACAAAACCTTGATCCTAACTGCAAAATAGAAGAGTAATAATTATTTCTAATGATATCAAGTGCAAAGATTGTCAAAGCAAAGTTAAATTTATCATGAATAGTGCTGGACTGACCCAGT
>VYZU01027747.1:0-12200 GCA_013401355.1 Ceyx cyanopectus
AGCCTGGTTTCAGTGCTAGGTGGGGGTCAGATGTTTCAGGTGGTGAGCGGGACTGCCAGGGTTGTACAAAGGTCTGGGTGTGCAAAACCTTAATGTTGTCTGACAGCAGTGCCCTCCTCTGTCTGTGTGCAGAGCCCAGAGGAGCCAGGGGGATGAAGCTGGGGCAGGCAGGAGGGAGCTCTTGTCATGGGGCTGTAGAAGAGCCACACTGAGTGGCAGCCTTTCCACGGGCTGTGGGGCTGGGCTCCGTGCTGCTCAGCACAGCAACCTGACTGCTGGGAATGGGGATAATGTCACTGTAGGTTAAAATACGTGAATGAAACAAAGGGGCAGAACAGTTACTTACAAGGATGAAGCAGTTACAAGTAATTTAAATAAGCAAGAATTTGCTTTAAAAACAGGAAAGCTTTAAAACTATTTTTTTTTAATTTAAGACTGAAGGAGTTAATACTTTCAAGTTCTCTCTTTATATTGATGCAATTTGGAATGATTTTTGTTTAAAGAAATGTAAAGAAGTACTTGCAAGTAGTTGCATGCCTGCAAAAGTAGGAAATAGGGGCTATCAAATGCAGAGCATGAAGGTAATGTTGTAACTGTAATCAAAGGTGGCAATGGGTCAACCAGAGAAGAGACCCAGCCTGGAAGGATGCAGTGCTAGAGGGAAGCAAGAATATTTAGTACAGCAGCACATAAGGATCTGAAAGGCTGCACTTAAAAAAAAAAAGTAGAGTCTTGAAAAGCTGGCAGTCCAAAAAAAGAAAAGAGTGCTCAGCCTGAAAAATAGAGAAGGGAGACATCATGAACTGTCAGGCACTGCTGTGCAGTCTAAGAGGTGTAAGTGGAGGAGCAGGGAGCAGGCACAGGGAGGGAATTTCATGCCTGTGACTCTCTAGTTGAAAACAGACTGGCCAAAAAACTTAGGAAGAGCAGAGGCTGCCTGACATAAGAAACATCATCCTTATGAAGCAAAGGCTTCAGAAGCTGAAACAAGGTTGAGGTGACACCCCCCCAGCCTCCCATGAGGGAGATAACTGGAAAAGGCAGGCAGGGAGCTGAGAGGCAGCAAGTGTGAGGAGCTGGGAGCTGACACCCAGACCTAGCCTGTGGACAAGCAGGGTCCCAACTGCAGTAGTAGGTGCAGGGTGAGAAAACAAAGCAGACTGAGCCCTTCAGATGTTCATGCCTGAATGCCTCCGAGGAACAATTAGTCCTTGAAACATAATTACTAGTCTCAATAGGGTAGAACAAATGCAGTTTGCTGGCCAGGGCAGCCACGCCAAAGCTCAGTATGTACTGCAACATGGACTTTGCTAACTCCATGCCCACGGTGCAGCCATTGGAACTCTCTGTGGGTGGATGACACCTCAGTCGAGCCAGGATGAGATTTCAGGCACAAGAATTGATATTTTACAGCAAATCGCTCTGGTCCCAGCAAGTTGCAGCTGAAACTGGTTAATGGACGTGTTGGGGAAAAGGTATCTGCATTCCACTCTAGACCTTGGCAGGGTTCTAGACCTTGGGGGTTTGCTGTGCCCAGCAGCACACCTGTGATTATCTCTCCCTTTCCTTCCCCAGAAGCATGGCTCTCACCGGTGCCCTTCGGCTGTTGCTCACCTGCCTCCTGCTCTGCAGTGCTGCCTCAAAACCCACCTGTGACCCCAGCACCTGCACCCCGTGCCCCGAGAGGGACGTGGAGGGGCTGACCACCTCCACTGCTGCGGGCTGCTGTCCCCCTTGCCACCCGCCCTGCGCTTGCCCCCCCTACTTGGAAAGTGACTGTGAGATGCAAGGCTTTGCCAGCGGCCACGTCCCCTCTGGCCTCTCCTTCTACATCGACTTTGCCCGCAAGCTGTGCACCTGCCACCCCAGCGGGGACATCGCCTGTGTCCCCCTGTGCCCCCGCCTGCCCCCCACCTGCCAGGCAGTGGGCAGCCCCGTGGCTGATGGCTGCCCCCGATGTGTTTGCTACGACGAGGAGGAGATGGTGGTGCCCGCTGGCACTGTCACCGCCCAGGGTGCCCGGGTTTGCACCTGCCCTCCCGAGGGGGGCCGGCTGCAGTGCAGCGGTGGCGACAACGAGTGAACCTCTCCTCAGTGCTGTCCGAGGGCAGGAGGACGGGGGAGCCTCCCTGGCAGCAGGAGGCTTTCTGTACCGTGGGACAATGAAATAAGTTAAATGCTTCAAACCGTCTTGGAGGACTCAGCGATAAACATGACCGTGCCACGTTGCTCTGGAGAGATGCTGCTTTGTAGCATTTGTGCTCCAGGGCAGAGTGTCTCTAGTGGGTGAGCTTGCTTTGTTGTCAGGTGTGTTCCAAGGCGGTGTGCTAGGAGAGGTTAGATTGCCACTAGCATGTAACTGCAGCAATGCAGTTAGTTATTTATTTGTAAGATGATGGGGCTTTTGTGTGTGGTTAAGTTTCTATAGTATGCTTATATAACTCGCTGGATAAACTTCCTCCTGGAAGCAAGGTTTTTGCTTGTGCTGTAATTCCATCAAGTTCAAAGTGGTGGGACCAAACCTGTGAGATTGGCTGACATTCGGAATCTCTCCAGGCTTTTTTTTTCAGGTGGGAGGAGTAGCAAAGTTAGTACATGGCTGCATTCTTAGGAGGTGGTAAACCCCTCCCCTGCCTCCATCCTACTGAGCAAAGCCACACAAAGGATGTTGGCAGTCGAGGGTTGATCCTTCACAGCTACCTTGATGAAGGTTACCCAGCTCTGACTCCCTTGTCAGTCCCTGCTGTGTCCTGTTTTAGAAGGAAAACTCCAACTTCTGTGTCAGTGACTGCGCCTTCCTCACTCTTGGTCTCCCCTTATGTCTGTGTGCAGGCAAACGGAATATATGGAGATTGATATGTATGTATAGAAACTGTAATAAAACCCACAGCTTCATCACATTAACAAGCATTTATCTTGTTCCTTCAGGGGGTTGAATAAAATCAATTTTACCAATAAACTTTTGACAATTGTACTGATGCACACATACACTTTCATCATGCATTAGCTGGTGTTACTGAGGCCAGGCAAGCCTCTCTTCAGCCACATTGGGCCCCAAGTATACCTGAAAATCCTAAAACATGTCCCCTGGCTTCTTTCCATATTCTTTACTGCTCTGTCTGATGCCATTTGACTGAAAAAAAACCCCTCAACAAACCAAACAACCAGGGAGCAGATGAGATTCAGGTGAAGGGTTAGAAAAAAGTTGTGAGGAAGCAGGCAAGTATGTTTTTTAATATGAAATTATGGTGTCCATAATTTGGTATTGTCAGAGGCTGACCCTGCCATGGGTTCTGGTGTTGTGAGATCTCAGCATGTCCCAAAAACTGCCACACCTCAGTGTTGGGCATCTGAGTGTGCACTGTCTCACTGTGCACAGCCATGCTACTGATGGCCCTGGGCTGGTAGCTGGAGGGTGTGAGTGGGATGGGTTCTCCAACATGGACTTTTCCTGAAGCTGCAGCAGTCTTAGGAACTAAGTGGGTGTCACTTGTTCAGGGCCTTGCACTGGGCAGTTTGAGAACACACGAGGCTGGGAACAGAAGGGGATGTTCTCTGTGTCGATCCAGGGCATTGGAGACAACTCCTTTGCCCCATCCTGCACCAGCTGCTGTGGGGATGGGGAAGCAAGAGCAGGAGAGGAGGAGGAGGAGGAGGAGGAGGAGGTCTTTAATGATGAAAAATTCCCCCCGACAGGCACTCAGCCTGTGCCTGGCAAACAACCTGTCCTGTTCCCACTGGCGGGAAGAGCTGCAGCCATCAGCCACCTTCCAGAACTGACATGCTCAGCAGTTTCACCCCCTGCCTGAGTGACTTGCAGAACACCACAGTAAACCTGAGAGCTAGTCTGGGCAAGGAAGAGCACTCACTGCAAATCACAATGTGACATGGCCTCACAAAAGCCACCGTGTGATCGCACCCGATGTGGGAAGCCACAGGAGGCTCAAGTTGAGGCACTTTTTGGCAGGCAGCACTTTTTGGCAGGCAGTACTTTCTGCAGCTCTTTGCAGTTCAGAGCTGAGAAGCTCATCACTTGCAACAGCTACCAATGTTATAAAATCTACCTCTTACTTTCTCCTGGCTTCCTGAGTTAGTGGGCCTTAGAAGCCAATTCCAGATATGAGCTGACATTGAGAATGTGACAGTGAACACACACCTTTGTCACCATTGATTTTACTGCTGCTGAACCTTGGGGAGGGGGGTCAGAAATCACCCTCCCTTGAGCAGTGAGGGTGCCCACGCTTCCATGTGTTCCAGCTCCAGCTGGCTGCTCCAGCACAAGCTGAGCCCTGGCCTTGGGTGCATCCCTGCCCCGTTCCCAGAGGATGTTTCTGTCATGGGCAAGGGGTTTTTACCCCATGTCCCTTTCCCCTCTGTATTCTCCATTTAGTTGAAAAAGTGTCTTATTTTTCAGTAAGGTGAAGGTTGCTGTCACCTTACAGACTAGAGATCCCATGCTGCTGCCAAAGCCAGCAGCACAAGAAATTCCTCCTCTTACCAAGGTATTTAACTACAGACTGTGCAGGTATTTACAAACAGCTGAATGAATCCACATCTTGTACATGCTTTCAAGGTGCAGGTCAATGGGGTTACTTCTTGTGTTTGCCAAGCATGGACAGAAGTCAGTTCACAGGCATAGTGATGAGTTTTGCAAGTGCAGTGATTTGGAGGAGTCACAAGGGGTTCAGGCAGACTCCCTGTCGCCTGGGGAGGGTGGTGGTCGGCTCAGGCTGTTAATTCTTTGTCACATATCTTATCTGTCACACTGCTTCCTCCTCCCACCCCGGGCTGTGTGACTGATAATCTTGGAACAAGAGAGAATGAGCGACAGAGGCAATCCCTGAACAATACTGATTTTGTGTGAATGCTCTTTATAGAGGGTCAGCATGAGAACAATGAGGAGTTACTCCTCAAACATCTTTGCAAAAGGTTCCCACTGGCTCCTCTGTAAGCCCCTGCTTGGAGGGGGTGAACACATCGTTTTCTCTGCCACCATCTCTGATTTGAGGACAGCTCGTACCTCAAGCCTCTGCCTGAAAGTTCTGCAGGATCTCTGTTTAGACTTGATCACGTTAGAAGTAGCTGCACAATGGGACTCTTTCCATGAGCAGCTGCACCCGCACAGGGTGAAAAGAAAAAAAAAAAAAAGTCCTGTTCAAAGATTAACCACCATTCAGTTGTCAGAATTTATTCACTTATGTTTAACATGCATTATTTGTATAGGTGTTGTCCTGAATTCTCCAGATATTAATCACCCGTGTGCTTTTCTACATCCTGGACATGGTATTGCTGGTGGAGTTATTTTTCCAGGTCAGATTTTCCCCATGGTCTGGACATCAGCATAGTTTTGTGGTTACCCATTTGCACAGTCATTTTGCATCAGAACCAGGCACGTGTTGGCAGGTAAGGAGCCAGAGATGCTTCTATGAAAAAAAAAAGCAGCAGACTCTTAGACATCCCTGAACCAGCCCTGAAAACTGAGTCAGAAGCTGAAACTAGAAAAGAATTGGATTTTGCATATATCACAACTCAATTGGGGTGATGGCAGTTTTGTGCTCTTCACTGTCCAATAACTGTACATAATCATTACTGCTGCTTAATTATTTCTGGAACTGATGGGACCTTTCTTCATTGTATTACAGTGATTTAAAATGAACCATGTTTGGACATCAGTCCTTTCAACATGCCCTCTTAGTTCCTGACTCATGGGGCTGTAAAATATTGGGGTAAAATATTAATGAGTGAAAATCCATTTAAAAGTGTCTTTTCAACACTACACCTAGTGTCAAGGTGGTGAAGTTTGCCCAACTCTCTTGCTCTGCTCCCAAAGCCTGGATGTAGGGGATGTCTGCCCGTCCTTTTGTCTAGGTAGAATGCTTTAAATGATTGGAAAACCTGAACTTGAAGCAGGTTCTGCACTTAAGACTTCTGATCTGAGTGAGAACATTACAGAAGGTTTCCAGTGTTAGTAACGGGAGTGACTATATGCCTCTAGAAGTACTTTTTTTTTCAATTTGGCAGTTTACCTTTTGAATGTGGTCCTTATAGAAAATTGTGTGTATTTGCCTTCAGATGCCTGCTGGCATGGCACTGATGCAATGTGTTACCCAGCACATGGCAGAAGGGTGAGAACTAAACTTGCACAGACAAATGTGCTTGGGTCAACATAAAAAGGAAAAAAAAAAAAAGATGATAAAAATATAATCTACACTAGGACATTGAGCTGAAGCAAATACTTAAAATACAACTTCTCACCACATCCCTCTGGTTCCATATCACAGTGAAAAATCATGGAGGTATTTTAGAAGAAGCTGCAAATCATATATACACGTAATAAACCAACATACACATGTAGCAGTAAGAGAAGTTGCCATTGTAGGATGTTCCCTGTATCAGAAGAACAGCTTTTCCTTCAGTGCAGGTGGAAGGGGGGGAACCAAAAACATAGATTTGGCATTTAGAACACATCCTCTGGGAGAGCAGGGGACCAGACCCTTGGGTTAGCTTATTCAAAATTACAGAACAGCAACCACAGGGCTGCATAAGAAGAGGGATTTGCTGATAAAGAGCTTCAGGACAAACTCAATTTAATACGCATACCTGATGCAGTGTATACTTCTGAAATTTAAACTCCAAGTGGATTTATCTGACCATTTTTTCAGTGTAGCTTCTCTAAATAAGGACTTGCATTACTTAGCAGGGAGGTTTTTCACATATTTCCCTAACAAGGACACATTTTGTGATGTACAGTATTAAAATATGCCTATTTTTATGCTGAAGAGCTGTTTTTTTACTGGGGCAAATGCAAACCTTATTAAAAAAATGCATGTAAGTGACAAAAATTACATGCATTCATTTGATAAAGTCAAACTGTTTTAGGTCTAAGGTTATTTATCTGTGACCTTGTGCATCTACATTAATAACAGTTTTAGTTGTCATTTCAATACTGCATTCACAGTAGCATCCACATCCCAGTTCTGTAAGGTTGTTGGGCTTTTTCCAGCAAAGCTGGCTTTGAATCTTGGAGTGATTTGTGGAGTCATTATTCAACATTACTCACAGTTGAAAAGCTAAAGAGACACACAAAATGTCTAGGGCATGTAATCAAGGATTAATTGTTGCCAGCTTTCAAAGAAAGGAAAGGGTGGGGGGAAAAAAAAGCACACATGAACACAAAACCAGTTGTTTGAAAGCAGAATGGAGGATCTTAGAGGAAAAGTATTATTCTTTAGCTGCTTAAAGGGGCACAGTGTTTACAAGTGACTCAGGAGTGTTGCTTCTCCCAGCATCTGAAAAGCTGAAAAAGCAAGTGTAGGTGTTACCTAAGAAATGCCAAGCCAGGTCCTCAAAACCTGAGTTTCAGTTGATGATGCTTCTTAATATTTGCAAGAGCTTTCAGGTCTCAATCCAGCTGCAGTACTGAGTTAGGAAGTTAATCCAAATCAGCTGTGCAAAATAGTCCTGTCTTGTATAAAGAAAACAAAAAATATCACCCTCTTCTTCAAATATAAACCCCCCAGTAACAGAAATATCCTCTTTCTCTCTCCTGGCCTTCATTTGGATCTCACCCTTGGAACCATCTATATTCCCAAGTATCTTAGAAAAATCAGTACCTGAACTTGAATTGATTTTGCTGCTGTGCTCATTCATGTAAGTCAGTCCCCTTGTCTTTTCTGCATGCTAGTTTCTGCTGAAAGTAAGTGGTCTAAATCTTGGGACCAAATAAACGATGCAGAAATTTGTAATAAACACAGTTGGACACATTAAGGAGAGTCACTGCAGTTGTTGCACTGGAGGGTCATTCACTAGTTACTTAAGTAGGAGCTGCATATTTTTCATGGCCATAAAAAAAATAAAATCTAAGTTTAACAGTGCTTGGATCTTAAAAATGTCTCTAAATTAAATTCTGTTACCACAATCNATGAACCATGTTTGGACATCAGTCCTTTCAACATGCCCTCTTAGTTCCTGACTCATGGGGCTGTAAAATATTGGGGTAAAATATTAATGAGTGAAAATCCATTTAAAAGTGTCTTTTCAACACTACACCTAGTGTCAAGGTGGTGAAGTTTGCCCAACTCTCTTGCTCTGCTCCCAAAGCCTGGATGTAGGGGATGTCTGCCCGTCCTTTTGTCTAGGTAGAATGCTTTAAATGATTGGAAAACCTGAACTTGAAGCAGGTTCTGCACTTAAGACTTCTGATCTGAGTGAGAACATTACAGAAGGTTTCCAGTGTTAGTAACGGGAGTGACTATATGCCTCTAGAAGTACTTTTTTTTTCAATTTGGCAGTTTACCTTTTGAATGTGGTCCTTATAGAAAATTGTGTGTATTTGCCTTCAGATGCCTGCTGGCATGGCACTGATGCAATGTGTTACCCAGCACATGGCAGAAGGGTGAGAACTAAACTTGCACAGACAAATGTGCTTGGGTCAACATAAAAAGGAAAAAAAANACCACAGGGCTGCATAAGAAGAGGGATTTGCTGATAAAGAGCTTCAGGACAAACTCAATTTAATACGCATACCTGATGCAGTGTATACTTCTGAAATTTAAACTCCAAGTGGATTTATCTGACCATTTTTTCAGTGTAGCTTCTCTAAATAAGGACTTGCATTACTTAGCAGGGAGGTTTTTCACATATTTCCCTAACAAGGACACATTTTGTGATGTACAGTATTAAAATATGCCTATTTTTATGCTGAAGAGCTGTTTTTTTACTGGGGCAAATGCAAACCTTATTAAAAAAATGCATGTAAGTGACAAAAATTACATGCATTCATTTGATAAAGTCAAACTGTTTTAGGTCTAAGGTTATTTATCTGTGACCTTGTGCATCTACATTAATAACAGTTTTAGTTGTCATTTCAATACTGCATTCACAGTAGCATCCACATCCCAGTTCTGTAAGGTTGTTGGGCTTTTTCCAGCAAAGCTGGCTTTGAATCTTGGAGTGATTTGTGGAGTCATTATTCAACATTACTCACAGTTGAAAAGCTAAAGAGACACACAAAATGTCTAGGGCATGTAATCAAGGATTAATTGTTGCCAGCTTTCAAAGAAAGGAAAGGGTGGGGGGAAAAAAAAGCACACATGAACACAAAACCAGTTGTTTGAAAGCAGAATGGAGGATCTTAGAGGAAAAGTATTATTCTTTAGCTGCTTAAAGGGGCACAGTGTTTACAAGTGACTCAGGAGTGTTGCTTCTCCCAGCATCTGAAAAGCTGAAAAAGCAAGTGTAGGTGTTACCTAAGAAATGCCAAGCCAGGTCCTCAAAACCTGAGTTTCAGTTGATGATGCTTCTTAATATTTGCAAGAGCTTTCAGGTCTCAATCCAGCTGCAGTACTGAGTTAGGAAGTTAATCCAAATCAGCTGTGCAAAATAGTCCTGTCTTGTATAAAGAAAACAAAAAATATCACCCTCTTCTTCAAATATAAACCCCCCAGTAACAGAAATATCCTCTTTCTCTCTCCTGGCCTTCATTTGGATCTCACCCTTGGAACCATCTATATTCCCAAGTATCTTAGAAAAATCAGTACCTGAACTTGAATTGATTTTGCTGCTGTGCTCATTCATGTAAGTCAGTCCCCTTGTCTTTTCTGCATGCTAGTTTCTGCTGAAAGTAAGTGGTCTAAATCTTGGGACCAAATAAACGATGCAGAAATTTGTAATAAACACAGTTGGACACATTAAGGAGAGTCACTGCAGTTGTTGCACTGGAGGGTCATTCACTAGTTACTTAAGTAGGAGCTGCATATTTTTCATGGCCATAAAAAAAATAAAATCTAAGTTTAACAGTGCTTGGATCTTAAAAATGTCTCTAAATTAAATTCTGTTACCACAATCACATTTAGCATAAGCATTAGTTTATATTTAGTGTTCAACTTGTTGAACAAAAAGTGTGCTAGGAATAGTGATCAGGAGCAAGTCCAAAGGTTTAATTTTCTGAGTTTTGCTAGCAGGGACAAAAAAGTCCAAAGGCCAAGAGAAGATAAAAATCCCTAGGAGATTTTCCCTGATCACTTCATGAGCTCTGTATCATGTCTTAGTTGCATCAAAAAGACAAACTCAGCCTGGCCTCCAAAGGTCACAGTTTCAGGTTTCAGTAGGGTATCTAAACTGTGCTTTGTCATTTTGGTTCTTTAAACAGACCACATGCTTAATGCCCCATACCTGGCACACTCAATTTGCATGGATTTAGATATGGATTTTAAATCAGTAAATCACCACCTAGTACGTGTCCCAGCTTTATCTGTTACTTTTTGCAAAATCCTCATTTTACAGCATGTGGAGCTTCTTTTCCCTTCGTCTAGCAACGAGGATATTGCTCTGCTTTTCTACTAAGAGAGGTATTTAAAAACAGCTCCGAATTGCATACTAAAGGATTACTGCTTTGTGAACAGCTGCTCCACAGCAAACCAGCTCAAACCAGTTACTTAGGACTATACTGCTGATTCCTGTAACCTTGATAGGAAAAGGGGCAATGGGTGCAAGCTGGAACATAAGAAGTTCCACATAAACATGAGAAAAAAAACTTCATGGTGAGGGTGCCAGAGCCTGGCAGGGGCTGCCCAGGGAGGTTGTGGAGTCTCCTGCTCTGGAGACATTCCAGCCCCCCCTGGATCTGTTCCTGGGGGACTTGGTCTAGGCGATCCTGCTCTGGCAGGGGGGTTGGACTAGATGATCTTCTAGCTCCCTTCCAGCCCCTGACACTCTGTGATTCTGTGATGAGGAGAACTCAACAGAGCAGGAATACACTACACTGGCCATCATTTAGGTGAAATCATCTGCTTTACCAATTTGGGTTGATTTTTTTTGTTGTTTGCTTGGTGGTTTTATTCTCTTCACATTAGGGAAAAAAAAATAAATCACTCTGTGGCAGCACTGGAGTTAAAACTATTTCCAACGATATTGCCAGGACTGGTGCTACTCTCAGCCACTTTCCTAAGGTGAGACAAAGAATTGATCAAATACTGATGTGTCTAGAACATGGACTACTCAGATCGTCACAGATTAACCTTGTGTGATCCTAAATCCTTGGGGATGTTCTGGAATATGGAAACAGCTATAAAAAGATAATTTTCTAAGAAAATGGTCAATTATCCTTAGAAGAGCAGGTTGTCTGGGCTAGGAGGAAATCTGTTGTAGAGTTGGCCAGAAAGCTTCCAGAGACCCTGGCCTGGCCACTTGAACAGTTTTGACATGGCAGATGCTGGGGAAGCAAGAGCAGGAATAAATAATGCTTCAGTGTGAAGCAGCAGTACATCTTCAGAGTCTGTCTGCACCTTTGCTGAGCAAGATTCGTACACACGGGGTGAAATGTATTGGAGTTTCTTGCCAGAAAAGAATTGCTGTCTTGTAATAAAAAGGCTGCTCATTTCCTGTAGATTTCTGATTCAGGAGAACATGCTTGGAGGTTGTTCTAGATGACCTTTAAAGGTCCCTCCCGACACCAAATATGCTGTGATTCTGTGGTTATTTCAGAAAGGATTACAATCCATCTGGCTGAACAAATTAACTCATGGGACTAGCACAGCAGAAGTCTCTTTGTTTAAATAAGTTGCTACCATACATGCTTGGAACTGCTACTGAAAGTTTGATGTCCATGCCATTTTAATAAACAATTCTAAAATAACAACAGCCAAAAAAACCCCAAAGTCATACATATTATGAACTATTTACCTGTTAGTTCACTCTTTCATTGAAGCTGCTCCTGCATTACAAAAATGTAATAAAAATCCCCATACTGGTAAGAACAAGTAAACATTTTTACTTCATTTGCATAAACAAGAAACCCCAAACAAGTAAAAAGGCAAGGATGGTTTCTGGCCAAGAACTGGTTAACTAGTTTGAAACTATGCTCCAAGATTTCCTGAAAACATTTTTGCATTTCAGCCAAACTATACTCTTAAAAGTAAGGCAAATGCTTTAAAAATGTGCTTTTCCAGTTCACAAAGAACAGTAAAAATAATCATCCATGAAGCATAGTCTGATTTCTCACTTTATCCTTTGACAGATCAGCTGCTTCAAAATCCCTTAACAACCAAAGAAAAAAAAAAAGTTACAGGATTCACCTTTTAAAGATTGTCTAGATTGCATGGACCAACTGTTGCTAATCCACAGGAAGATTTATGGGCCACTTCTGTCACAACCTGAAAACCTGGATTCTGTTAACATGAAGGGAGTCTTTTTATAGCCGT
>VYZU01027748.1:13252-24465 GCA_013401355.1 Ceyx cyanopectus
CCACAAAAGAAAGGGGAGGCAAGAAAAAAAAAAAAAAAAAAAAAAAAAAAAAAAAAAAGGAAGTCCCATAAAATGGCCAGGTCTTGCTGAAGCACCAAACTCCTCAGACCTTCAGCCTCTTCTGAGGATGTGGAGGTAACATTCACCTCAGTTGATTCGTTTTGATTCAGTTATGGCTGAAAAACTCACTGAAGTTGTAAAGGCAGTAAGTTTGCCACTCTTTTCCTCCAAAGATGGGATCTCATGCAAAACGTTGGCTAGAGTATGGCAAGGCTCAGGCACCTTCCTCTGCCTAACCTGGTCTGAAGGACCAGAGGTGAAAGAGAACCTGCAGTGATTTTTCTATCTGTTCACATGACTGATGTCAGTCTTTGATTTTTATATTTAAAAGCTTTATTTAAACTCTGCCATTTTAAGAAGTCCTACCATTTGAAATCTACTCTACACATCTCAAATATAGAAAGTCTAGAACAGGTACCAGATATGAACTTCAGTCTAATCAGTCATCATTTCACATTTACTGCAAAAAAGTCTTAAGAAAACAGGAAATACCATAACAAGTTTCTTACCCTGCCACTGCTTACAGCAGAATATTTTATTAACTACCAATTGTGAAATGGCTTATCTAGAAGATTTAAAATAGATCATTACTCAGTTTTCTGATCCACTAGAAATAAGCCACTTACCAAATCTTTACAATATGAGACAAAGAGGAACATTAAAAACGCAAACAGGGGAAAAAAAGTAAACAAACAAACAAACAAACAACACTCCCCCCCAAAAAAACCCACCCCCCCAAAAAAAACCATAACAACCCAAAACACAAACAGAACAACAAACCAACCACCAAAAAAACCCAGAACACACAACATTTTTTAAACACAAGTGGATGCATAGTGAGTAGTAGTAGAAATCCCTACACTATATTCTGTGCCACAAGTTACTTGCTAATGCCAAGCACAGGGGACAAAATGAATACCAGACATAAATTTAACTATCAGAGAGCAGAGGACAAAGACATATTTGAATCACAGGACTCCTCTATATCAAAGAATCAGACTGGAGGCACCAAATACAAGAAAAAAACCTAGTGTTAAAGGAAAACAAACAAAAAACCCAGAACATCACAATCATGATTCTTTTTTTTTTCATAGCCAAAGTCTGTTACAGAAACAAGAGATTCAAAGGGCTGCCTCTATAGCATTTAGGGATGCAACAAAAAGGATAGTAGTAACAAAAACTTTTAAGCCAATGACAACTTTAACCTCTACATTCTAGGATATCCCAAGATGCCCGTGGTACACTGTGAAAAGTGCCCATATTAGTGAGTCAGACTGGCTGAATCTCTCATTTCACTAATCCATTTGATTTTTATTTCAAATAATTTCTTACTGTATTCCTCAAAACTATCAAAATATATTCCTCCAGTTGCTTCTATTGAACAGACTGCTTATTGATAAAATCAGTATATCCAAACACATAGGCCTGATGTTGTTTTTCTCCAGATTAATTTAAAATTTCCAGTTTTTCACTTACTTGAGGCATAGCTTGATATGATTAAGCTACTGCAGTACCTGAACTACACACATAACATCCCTCTCAAACTAAAAATAAAGAGCAGTTCCACTCATTTCACTGGGAAAAAAACATGGTATCATGTTCCGTTCAGGTAAGCAAGAACATGATAAATCTAGCTCCAGTGAGCAGTATCGTTAACTGCAATGGTACTCCCGGCTTCCTCTTCTATTAGGAAAATGAGGGGTAAAAACCATGTGCTCAGCACAACAGAGACAGCTCAAACTGCTATTTTCAATAATAAAGGAACGAATTCCTACCTGGCTAATAGAAAGGAAAAAGATCCCAAAACCCAACACATCTCTACTTCATCTCAAAAATAAAATTAAACTATTTATTATTGTAACAGAACAGAAGAATATTTTTTATTAACCCACAAGGAAAAAAAAAAAGACTGCAATTATCTAGAAGGCAAAAGAATACAATTCTGCTTCTTTATACTATCTCTACTAATATCTTATATCATTCTCTTTATATTCCATATATATTCATTCTCCGTTGCCATTCCCTTCTCCTTTAAAAGGGGGGCACAAGAAGATAACATGCAAAATTGCAACTGAAAAATGTGTAGCACACTGACAAGCAGAAGGAAAGGCCAGCTATCACATTTATATGCAATGATGGATAAATTAAGGTTTTATGTTTCCTCTTCCCTTCTCTCAGCATCATTTTTTCAGCCCTTTCACACTACAAATGCAACATCCATCTGTCCTTCTGAAATAATGGTGAAAGGGTAACACTGACCATTAAATAGACACATACAAACATGCTTCCTGACATCATTTAAATACTTACAAGGATTAAGATTTCCTATGTGATGCTCCATTTTCTTGTTTTAAAAAGATGGAAGCCAAAAAAAAAAAAAAAAAAAAAAAGGAAGTGTTGCAAAATAAAAGGAAATTCCACCCACACAATCCTGCAGCCTGCTGCAAAGAAGCACAGAAGCATGCTGACGTCACGGATTCATGAATGGATGTAAATTGGGCCGTTTGGAGATTCGGCAGCGTGGCGCTGGCTGGGTCTGCGCACAGCCAGCGGCAGAGAGGAACAGGGGGGCAGGCAATCCGTGCAGGCACTGCCAGCCTCCTTCTGCCACCAAAAATCTGGGTGCTGAGCAGAACGAGCCCAGCACCCAGCCACCTCATAGGGCTCCCCAGACAGCTGGGGGGACTGAGCACCTCTGTACTACGTGTGCAAGGTGTGGGGGAGAGGACACTGAAAACAATTTGTTCGTAACTGAAGTGAAGCTGTTGAGTAAAATGGCATTACTACTGCCATTTCACAGAGGGGACCAGGCGAGGACATCCTCTAATGCCTTCAAATCATTGCTCTGGCATGTTTCTGCCCCTCCGTACAGCTTGGGTAACAACAGTGTATCAAATAACAGCCATCTGTTAGATGAATCAAATGTTTTTAGTAATCAAAAAAGGAGTTTATCCTCTCTGGTTTCATTCAGGACTACAAACCCCGCGTATTATTATTAACATAACTAAATATAAGTATGTACTGGAAGGAAGCTGCAAGGAGAACAATAGGAAGCTTGTATTTGATTAGTGATGCAAAAGCACCAACAAAATAAAAATATGAGCACTAAAAAATCACGCATTCAGCTCTCATCAAACACTCCAAACAGCAGGCAGACAAGCTCACAACGTCAGAAATACTCAGAAACAAAAACTAGAGCACATGCAGTTTCACACTTGTGGCAACGTAATAAATGGTGGGCACAACACCCACACAGCACAGCCTACCAGCCATATTCATTTCCTTTCCAATCCCAAGTCAACAAATGTACTAAATTCTGCACCTCAGACGCAAGGACATGGGGTGTCACTGTGGATACCCAAGTAGATGTCTATGTCCTGGTGAATGCACACAAGAGTGGATATGATTAACTTGGATCTGGGCAGGGGAAAAGCACAAGTTTTGCTTTATTTTTGTATCTTTGAAATACGAGGGAAGGAATTAACCAGGAATTCATGCCAATGTTTGAAGTAAAACCTAGGCAGTAAGCTATGCAACTACCCTACCTCGGGCTTTACCAGAATTCATCAATTTGGTCTCCCAAATTCCTCCTAAACAATCTGTAGCCTCACAGTTATTAAGAGTCGGAATTTCCATGTTTTAACCACCATTTTTCCTAGTAGTTAGGAAGCAATTAGGTCAAAAATAAGATGTCCCAAATCTATACTCTGCTGGAGGAAATCTTAAGAGAACATCTGGGAGAATCTCACCTTTCTTTATGGAAATCATCTATCATCTCAAAATAAACCAGGACTGGAAGTATCAACAACTTAAATGTGGATTTAGAAACCAAGAATTTAGTGTTACTTCACATCATGTGAGCCAGCATGTGAAAGAGCTTGCGTGGAGGGAGGAGAAGTACAGGATGCAAAAGCCTTTCTGGGGGCTAGGTACAGCCACACCTACAGAGACAATACTTCCCTAGAAATGTATTTCTATAAGAAGATAAGTAGGTCTGTGCATGAATTAATACAGCAGTTTATTTTTTTCATGCACCATCTTCATCTCCTAGTTGTACAACAGCATAATATTAGAAACTATCAGTCCACCCAAGAGTTGCAGTGATAGGAATGGATCTGTATGCTCTGAATTCAACAAAGGCCACAAAAAAATTGAGCTTTGATTTTGGACTTTGGTTTTTGAATTGAGCATTATAAAACTGGCCAGAGAAAATTAAGATGCACACACATTTCTAGTTACCTACTTTCACGATCAAAGAAACTTAGTAAGTTTACTTTGGTGAATAAATATCTATTCTTTAAGAACGAAAAGTCACAAAACATGAGATTTCTACCCAGACAATGCAACTGCTGCAGACAGAGCACTGAAAGCAGGAATGGAGGTACAGTGAAAGACATCTCTTTTTCAAAAGGATCATCTCACGTCACCATTCCAAAACCCAGCTGGATCAAGTTACTTAGTATTGAAACCTGCTCTGATTCTCTGCCTTCCCTTTCCCCTTCAGAGCCCACTACCCTGCTTTACAGCTGACATCACCACCACAGTATGAAAACAATAGCTTCTAGATTTCCCTGGCATTTTCAAAACTTAAATTAACAAAAATGTTCATTTACTCTCTTACCTAAAGGAAAAAAGAGATAAAATTCAGGAACTAGAAGGCGGAGCTACAGTACCACACAGAAGAAGTGGAAGAATATAAGAAATACTGCTATAGAGTCATAAAGAAAAAAAATAGAAAGGAAAATAATTTTCAGAGGTTTCCAAGGGTTAATTGCAGTGACATTTTAAAAAATGCACACCCAGCAGGGAACATAGGTGGGAACAAAACCTCAGGAAGACTCCAGAAGAGAGAAAGAGCTTGCCCATAAAACTGCTCCATGGTGATTCAGTTCAGCATACCAACCCTCAGCTTCATTTGTGTCTCAATAGCTCAGGTTAAAATTTTCAAACACAAATGTCTTGAATTTACTGCAAGACAACTACCATGACTCACTTTGAAAAAAAAAGGAAAAAAGAAAGAAAAAAAACCAACCCACAGTCCTGATCACTGGCCTAAAATTAAGCGCTGTTAAAAGATTATGTTGATAGTGAAATAACAACATTAGAAAACAGGATGGCTTCAAACAGTTACATATTTTGATAGCACACATTACATAGCTCTTACAATGCATCTATTATAGCTAAGTTGATCAATATTAGAAAATTACATTATTTTCCACATTCTCATTCAGCCAAAACCACTGGTAAAAGTATCAGACTCCCAAACACAATTCTATGGATAAGTTTAGTTCAGAATGATGTGAAAATAGGAAAAAAATAGATTTACAAAGTACAACCAGGGTGTAATATAATTTTTAAAATAAAGTTCATATGGGACTACACAAGTGCGAGTGAAAAGTGCACAGGTAGCAGGATTTCTGAGAGGATATATGACTAAGTAACTAGATCACTTGGAGACAGAGCGTGGTGGTAATGAGTGCAAAAAGGAAAGATAGAATTATTCTTAAAGTATCTGTTCACCATATTTGAAAAATATAATTAAGTACTTTCAAGCCAATTAAAAATAGGAGTGTTATACAGCATCTGTTAGGCATAACATATCAAGATGACACATCATATTCGTTTGAGCTCAGTCCTAAAATAATAATTTACTAAGTTCTCCAATCCTGTGACCTTAAGTTTTAATAAATTGTAAAAGTACTAAAATTGCAGAAGACTGAAAATAACAACATTATGCCAATATTAAAAAATAGCATATGTTTGCTATTTATAGGCCTTGGCAACTTGATGCTAATCTTGGGCAAAAATCCTAATACAACAATTGGAAAGGATGGTTCTGCTGCATCAGATTAAAGGACCATTCATCCAAGAGTCCTATCTCTGATGGTGGCCAGTAACAGACACACAAGAAAGCAGAAAATATAAGCAGATGCTTTTTGTGTCATATTCCACTAACAAAAACAGAAAACCAGGAAAGAGATTAAAATTACTCAAAGGCTAATTTCATAATTATATATTAATAAAGTTGTTCATAAATCTACTCAGCACACACTTGGAAGTACAAGGAAGACTCCACTGTGAAAACATTCTACCTGGATGAATAAATAAGTGAAGTGAAACAGCAAATTATTCTCTTGACAGGAGAAAACATAGGTAAATATTTGCATAGATGGTTAGAAGGACATTTTATTGTCAAGTCCTAAAATCTGTGAAATCTTTAATCCAGTCTTCCAAACCTGTAGGCATACATTTCTCTCCCAAATGTTCACATCTTCAGCAGCAGAGCTGGTGACAGGAAGGAAGGAATTAAAAAAAAAAAAAAAAAAGAAAGAAAAAAAAAGGTGCTGGTGGCTGGTTTGGTTTTTTTTTTAACATACTAAAATAATCAGACCTTCAGGCTTTTAACCAGAATCTCCCCAGAACCTGAGACTTTGAGCAGTCCTCTCTATGTAGGCAGGTGAACAGGACTGCATTTTCTCAGGACTAGTACCAAAAGCTAGAAGCTGAGAAGATTTCTCAAAGGAAAAAAAAAAATCACTCATTTCAAGAGGAAAAATAAAGCCCCAAAATGGGACATGCACAATGCTTTGACTACAGGTATACTTGTATACTGGGCTGCATCAAGAGAGTTGTGGCTAGTAGATTGAGAGAGGCCCCTCTACTCTGCTCTGGTGAGACCTCACCTGGAGTATTGCATCCAGTCCTGAAGCCCTCAACACAGGAAACACATGGACCTGATGGAGCAGGTCCAGAGGAGGGCCACAAAGATGATCAGGTGGCTGAAACAACTCTCCTACAGGCTGAAGGAGCTGGGGTTGTTCAGCCTAGAGAAGGCTCCAGGGAGACCTTATAGCCACCTCCCAGTACCTGAAGGGGGCCTACAGGAAGGCTGGAGAGGGGCTGTTTACGAGGGCCTGTAGTGAAAGGACAAGGGGTAATGGGTTTAAATTAAAGAAGAGTAGATTTAGACTAGATATCAGGAAGAAGTTCTTTACGTTGAGGGTGGCGGAACAGTGGAATAGGCTCCCCAAGGAGGTGGTTGAGGCTCCATATTCAAGGTGAGGTTGGACAAGGCTCTGAGCAGCCTGGTCTAGTTAAGGGTGTCCCTGCTCACTGCAGGGGGGCAGGACTAGATGACCTTAGGAGGCCCCTTCCAGCCTTAAACATTCTATGATTCTATGATTCTAGGTGAGCTGCAATTCGACTCAGAGGACCAATTTACAATCCGTGTTTTGAATGGGACTCTTTACAACAGGGATGCCACAGTAAATTCAGACCTCTGCCTTGCAGCTCTTATGGCAGCTGCTGAACCATCACAGCCCAGAGCCTGTAGATGGAAAAATGAGCCCCACAGCCATTAAGGGATTGCCTTTGGAGTAGGATAAAGTTAGGGTGTATGTTTTGGTCACCATGTTGCTGCTACACAGGCAACAGTCTATCCCTGGATCAAGGCCAAGACTCTCTCACATCAGAAACATCAGAGGTGCCTCTACTCACAAAACAACATCAGTAGTGAAGCACAGGGATATGTTCAGGTCTGCTGAAAAATAGAAGTGGTGAGCTGGAGATGGCCACAAACTCACTTACAGGCAATACCCTGAGAGAAAACCACCCATATAATCAAGTGATTGCCTAAAAGCTATTGAAATGAACCCATGGACACTTGTACCACCACTGTGCAGTCTTCAAATGAAAGTGCTACCAACTTCTGTTACCAAAGTGAGGTTTCTTAAATCAAAACCATCTTCCATACAGCTGCCAGTTGTTTTTTTGACTGAGTGTGCTCTGCAAGATATGCCGGAGCACATAACACTATATGATGACTTCCTTTAACCATGTATTGCCTTTAGCAATGTGCCAGGAACTAAAAAAAGACAACATTAAACGCACTAAAAGACAATGANGAGCTCAGTCCTAAAATAATAATTTACTAAGTTCTCCAATCCTGTGACCTTAAGTTTTAATAAATTGTAAAAGTACTAAAATTGCAGAAGACTGAAAATAACAACATTATGCCAATATTAAAAAATAGCATATGTTTGCTATTTATAGGCCTTGGCAACTTGATGCTAATCTTGGGCAAAAATCCTAATACAACAATTGGAAAGGATGGTTCTGCTGCAAGGCATGATCTGGAGAAGGGAAACCAAATGCTTCTGAACAAGTGGAAAGCCTGACATTTCCAGTGTTTGAGTTCAACTTTTTTTGGGACATTATTTTCACACATGGACCTTGTTGCAATGAGAAGGTGCCAAGAGAAGAATTTTTCCAGGTTTGGGAAGAATATGGAAATTTGTATCAAAACTAAGCATATCACTGTTGTTCTGATTAGCAGTAGCATATTTTAAAAGTGCTAGTCAAGCTCCATGACTTAAATCAAATTCTATATACTAGGCATGAAGNCCCAGAACCTGAGACTTTGAGCAGTCCTCTCTATGTAGGCAGGTGAACAGGACTGCATTTTCTCAGGACTAGTACCAAAAGCTAGAAGCTGAGAAGATTTCTCAAAGGAAAAAAAAAAAATCACTCATTTCAAGAGGAAAAATAAAGCCCCAAAATGGGACATGCACAATGCTTTGACTACAGGTATACTTGTATACTGGGCTGCATCAAGAGAGTTGTGGCTAGTAGATTGAGAGAGGCCCCTCTACTCTGCTCTGGTGAGACCTCACCTGGAGTATTGCATCCAGTCCTGAAGCCCTCAACACAGGAAACACATGGACCTGATGGAGCAGGTCCAGAGGAGGGCCACAAAGATGATCAGGTGGCTGAAACAACTCTCCTACAGGCTGAAGGAGCTGGGGTTGTTCAGCCTAGAGAAGGCTCCAGGGAGACCTTATAGCCACCTCCCAGTACCTGAAGGGGGCCTACAGGAAGGCTGGAGAGGGGCTGTTTACGAGGGCCTGTAGTGAAAGGACAAGGGGTAATGGGTTTAAATTAAAGAAGAGTAGATTTAGACTAGATATCAGGAAGAAGTTCTTTACGTTGAGGGTGGCGGAACAGTGGAATAGGCTCCCCAAGGAGGTGGTTGAGGCTCCATATTCAAGGTGAGGTTGGACAAGGCTCTGAGCAGCCTGGTCTAGTTAAGGGTGTCCCTGCTCACTGCAGGGGGGCAGGACTAGATGACCTTAGGAGGCCCCTTCCAGCCTTAAACATTCTATGATTCTATGATTCTAGGTGAGCTGCAATTCGACTCAGAGGACCAATTTACAATCCGTGTTTTGAATGGGACTCTTTACAACAGGGATGCCACAGTAAATTCAGACCTCTGCCTTGCAGCTCTTATGGCAGCTGCTGAACCATCACAGCCCAGAGCCTGTAGATGGAAAAATGAGCCCCACAGCCATTAAGGGATTGCCTTTGGAGTAGGATAAAGTTAGGGTGTATGTTTTGGTCACCATGTTGCTGCTACACAGGCAACAGTCTATCCCTGGATCAAGGCCAAGACTCTCTCACATCAGAAACATCAGAGGTGCCTCTACTCACAAAACAACATCAGTAGTGAAGCACAGGGATATGTTCAGGTCTGCTGAAAAATAGAAGTGGTGAGCTGGAGATGGCCACAAACTCACTTACAGGCAATACCCTGAGAGAAAACCACCCATATAATCAAGTGATTGCCTAAAAGCTATTGAAATGAACCCATGGACACTTGTACCACCACTGTGCAGTCTTCAAATGAAAGTGCTACCAACTTCTGTTACCAAAGTGAGGTTTCTTAAATCAAAACCATCTTCCATACAGCTGCCAGTTGTTTTTTTGACTGAGTGTGCTCTGCAAGATATGCCGGAGCACATAACACTATATGATGACTTCCTTTAACCATGTATTGCCTTTAGCAATGTGCCAGGAACTAAAAAAAGACAACATTAAACGCACTAAAAGACAATGACAAGACAAAATACATTATGTCTTCCCTTGTTTAAGCCTGAGGCAGATATGGATTCTTTTTTAAGGAGTTTCTTGATGTTTTTTCCAGCAAGCCTACTCTTTCCAGATGAACCCTGCCTTTCAGGCTGCTCATCACACTATGTAGTTTTAGGAGAAGGCCTACCACCAACCATGTCAATGCCACTACAGTGCCACTGATAACGCTAAGGAAGTTCAAAACATTACCTTTGCAGATTTTATCTTCCTGAATGAAGACAGCCCAGCTCCAGACATAAGTAGCAGCTCTGGAACTGACACTGACACATAAGAGACATTAAAGCTCATTTCGTTGATGCTGAAAAGGCAGTTAGTTAATGCAGCAAGTGAACAACGGTCTTCCCAGATTTACAGTCGTCATGACCAGCTGGCAGGAAGCACAGAGGAGGCATGTGAAGCAGAACACGAACACAGCCATCACTCTTGTGTGTGAGGAAGCTGCTAACTAAGGTCTTCCTCCTTGGGGGAACTCTCTGCCATCTGAAACTACAAGGACTTGGGCCACATCCTTCCCCTTAGCCAAAGCTATGTGAGGACACACTTAAGTTTGTCTTTTTTCAAGGTACCCATCTATTCATACAAAACCTTTAGGAATTTTGTTATCTTAAATCCACCATCTTTAACCTGTGGTTGAAATCAGACAATGGGTTGTAAAATGATCAAAGGGAGGATGATCAAAGAGGAAGTCAACCTAAATACAAATAATCAAGAGCAAGGTAAGAACTGAAGAGATAAAAAGTTGTTTATTTGCTGTTTCTTTTTCCTCTAGAAATCATTTCCAGAAACCCTTAGCAGAGACCATGTGAGAAAAGCAAATCTATTTGTTCAGGGAAACATCTAAAAAATAATATTCCTGCCAGAGAAACATACCAAAATCAACACTTCCATAACAATAGAACTGCCAGCAGTGAGACATATTCAGTGGGGGGAAAAAAAACCCCATAATTAAAACAATTATGTATAATTAGCAGTTATAAGGGACACTTCAACAGCCAGCTGAGCTACTGTCACCCTTCCTCTTCCAGGTTAGAAGCCTGCAAAAGAAGTGAGAGACTTGACAACAAAGCCTCAGTATTAGCACATTGTGGCAATAAAAGTCCTGTAATTTATATTATTCCCACAAAAAGACATGCAAAATTGACAAGCTATGGCAAAGAATTAATGAAACTAGAGATATGATTAAAAAATGCAGTAGCATTCCCCAAGGTCACAGAATTACAGAATGT
>VYZU01027749.1:0-29151 GCA_013401355.1 Ceyx cyanopectus
GTTTTAGGAGCATGACCTGAAAATTGTTGCCTGTTTTTTATATAAGTAGTTAAGACAGATCTCTAAACTTGTGTGGTTTAAGCAGCTAATTATTGATAACCTGTCTACTATAGGTAATATCCTCAAGACATTTATAAAGAGAAACACTCAAACAAACAAAATGTTTTGCTTGACTTCAATGGTAACAGAATAAATACATAGAGAAATGATAAATAGAAAATAGAACACCTCTTCTTTACTCAGCACTATCACCCTGCACCAATAAATCTACTCATTTTCTTCTTTTCAAGAAACAGCTTTTGCTGTCAGTGTTCCATAAAAACTGTTGTGCAAGATGTTAACCTGGATTTCTTTTTGGTAAAAAAACAAACCCTCATTATCTAATCAGAACATTTAAGATTTACTTCTTCATGCCTGGCCACTGGCCTCCCCACTGGGCTCAGGATGCTGCATCACCATGGTGCTGGGGACCTTGTCCCATGCTGATGAACCAGCAATGTAGTAGGACCTTACTTGATGAAAACAAGGTTAGGACTTAAATGGAACCGAAGTCCCTAAATCAGTACCTTTCAAATTATTTCTGCCTCAACCTGGAAGCACTTAGAACAAACGGGAATGGATTCAGCTGCAACAGGGTAGGTTGAGACTGGGCATGAGGGAAAAAAAAATTCAGTGAAAGAATGGTCAGACATTAGAATAGGCTGCCCAGGGAGGTGATTGAGTCACCATCCCTCGATGTGTTTAAGGGTCCTTTGGATGTGGTTTTGAGGGACATGGTTTAGGGGTGAACTTTGTAGAGTAGGGCTAATGGTTGGACTTGATGATCCCAAGGGTCTTTTCCAACCTGAATGATTCTATGATGTATATTATGAGGCAGCACTAATATTGCCTGTCTCTATTTCAGCTAGTAAGAAGTGTAACCAGAGGCAGTCTCTGCTCTGTTCCCTCTGTCCCGAGAGATGTAGGTACTGAAGGAATAGGGTGTTATACCCATAACTGTTTTGCACTGAAGAACATGAAAGCCAGATAAGACTCTTCATGTTACTATATTTTAAAATTACAGTTGCAATATCTTGTCTTATGGTTTAGGAATTGAAGAGGGTATCTAGGAAGATGGAATCTAAGAGTAACAGTTTTATTTCTTGCAGGCCTGAGAGAGAAATGAGAGGGGATATTGTATATACTTCTATAAAACCCCTACTTGGTGCATATTTACAATTATTTTCCAAGATGCCTAAGTTTTCCCCAACAATAAATAAAGCCTAATACAGACTTCTAGTTTCACATTTTGGGACCAGGTTTTTGGAATTCAGGCACCAGGGCTCCTAGTGTTGTAGCAGCAAAGTGCTTTTTGGAAAGCCCTAGCTATATAAGAGTGAATATATGTATGAAAGAAAAGATTAAATATATGAACTTCAAAGCTATGAGTCATACAGCAAAGAAACTTCCTATAACTAGGGGGAAATGTTGATCTTCTGAGAATATTTTTCTTTCATAGCAGACCTCAGAGCATAAGAAAATCATGAAGAATTNCGATGGCATGGAAGTGTTGGAATTGCTTCCAGCTGTAGGAACTGTTGAGACTATCTGGAAATAATGTAATTTCTAAAATCATACTTTTTTAATATAGAGTAGGCCATGAAAAACTCACAGCAGATGTTTTGGTGATCAATCATGTATTGAGAATTACAATAATTTTGACATGGAGAACTACTGTAAGATTTTATTATTTTCTGAACCCTAGATAAATCTGTGTTGATATCTTTGCTTTTAAGAGTTACAAAAGCTTAAAAACTTTGGTAGGTATGGTGAATTATTAAATATACTAGGGTTTTTAAAGACATCCAGCTATTTCTGAAAGAATTTTAACTGGGAAAACACAGGATGGTTGTCACATAAACAATCTCTCCACTCAAAGTATGATTTTAAATTTATGCTGTCTTCCCACAATAAACATTTTATCAACTGCTTTTTTTTTTAAGTACATATGTTTTAGGAGCATGACCTGAAAATTGTTGCCTGTTTTTTATATAAGTAGTTAAGACAGATCTCTAAACTTGTGTGGTTTAAGCAGCTAACTATTGATAACCTGTCTACTATAGGTAATATCCTCAAGACATTTATAAAGAGAAACACTCAAACAAACAAAATGTTTTGCTTGACTTCAATGGTAACAGAATAAATACATAGAGAAATGATAAATAGAAAATAGAACACCTCTTCTTTACTCAGCACTATCACCCTGCACCAATAAATCTACTCATTTTCTTCTTTTCAAGAAACAGCTTTTGCTGTCAGTGTTCCATAAAAACTGTTGTGCAAGATGTTAACCTGGATTTCTTTTTGGTAAAAAAACAAACCCTCATTATCTAATCAGAACATTTAAGATTTACTTCTTCATGCCTGGCCACTGGCCTCCCCACTGGGCTCAGGATGCTGCATCACCATGGTGCTGGGGACCTTGTCCCATGCTGATGAACCAGCAATGTAGTAGGACCTTACTTGATGAAAACAAGGTTAGGACTTAAATGGAACTGAAGTCCCTAAATCAGTACCTTTCAAATTATTTCTGCCTCAACCTGGAAGCACTTAGAACAAACGGGAATGGATTCAGCTGCAACAGGGTAGGTTGAGACTGGGCATGAGGGAAAAAAAAATTCAGTGAAAGAATGGTCAGACATTAGAATAGGCTGCCCAGGGAGGTGATTGAGTCACCATCCCTCGATGTGTTTAAGGGTCCTTTGGATGTGGTTTTGAGGGACATGGTTTAGGGGTGAACTTTGTAGAGTAGGGCTAATGGTTGGACTTGATGATCCCAAGGGTCTTTTCCAACCTGAATGATTCTATGATGTATATTATGAGGCAGCACTAATATTGCCTGTCTCTATTTCAGCTAGTAAGAAGTGTAACCAGAGGCAGTCTCTGCTCTGTTCCCTCTGTCCCGAGAGATGTAGGTACTGAAGGAATAGGGTGTTATACCCATAACTGTTTTGCACTGAAGAACATGAAAGNAGTTTTCCCCAACAATAAATAAAGCCTAATACAGACTTCTAGTTTCACATTTTGGGACCAGGTTTTTGGAATTCAGGCACCAGGGCTCCTAGTGTTGTAGCAGCAAAGTGCTTTTTGGAAAGCCCTAGCTATATAAGAGTGAATATATGTATGAAAGAAAAGATTAAATATATGAACTTCAAAGCTATGAGTCATACAGCAAAGAAACTTCCTATAACTAGGGGGAAATGTTGATCTTCTGAGAATATTTTTCTTTCATAGCAGACCTCAGAGCATAAGAAAATCATGAAGAATTAAGTACATCTTTATTTAAAAATAGCCATTTCAGTAAATTTTTGTTAATTTTGTTGACCCTGTTTTTCCCGTAAGAAAACAAATACCTACTGGACATTGGAATTTCTTACTTTGGAATTCTGATATTTAGGAATGAATATCAATATTCCTTAAATCAAATTCATATTAGATTTAAGTAGTTATCTGTGGTATCAGTGACTTAAGTTAACACCTGAATAAATGAAGAGTAAGAATTTTCTATTTCTAAGCTTATATATGCATAAAAAAGATAATCACCTAGATTTTCTACCCCATATTAAGCACAACCCTTACACATATAAAGGCATAATGTAACTCATTATATAAAATGTTGACTTGGGACTCATAAAATATGAATCCTAGATCACAATTCAGGCACAAACCTTCTTTGGATAAATTACTGTGTCCTTTGTGTCTTTATTTTCCCTTGTCTGCATAGTTAAGCTGTTTTATTATAAGAACCTTGGCATAGGAAGGTGCTGGCNAAATATCTTTGCATCTTGTTGACCTTTTAAAATGATGCTCTGCTCTGGGCTGATGACTTCCATTTCCTCAATAATTCCCAATTTCTTTTCCTTGCCTAATATATAGGCTATTTATAATTTATTTATTTAGTGACTATTTTATGATTTGGCTTTATGTTCCTAGATTGATTATTCTATATTCCTCTAGACAAACTCTGTTTCTTTTTCCTAGACAAGTTATGTAGATGATACAATGTTTGATTATTATCACATTGCTCTGTGCTTCTTACTATGTTTTTAGATCCCACAGAAGCTACAAATTCTTCCCCATCACTTACATTCAGACATATATAATAATGAATAACAGAGGGCCTAACATTAACTGCTCAGAAACTCTGTCCTGATTTTTCTTTTGTGGCCTATACAACTAGCTTTCCATCACAGTTCCTTGACTTAATGATGATATCTCTTAGACATAAATCTCAGATGTGGTGACTTGTTCAAGGCTTGCAAGTAGGCTACATCCATTGAGCTTCCCTTAACTACAGTGGCAGTAATATCTTCAAAGTATTCAAGCAGGTTAGTTAAGCATGACCTCCCCTGCCTGAATCTGTGCTGGTTATTCTTAATTAAACTGATTTTCAAGCTGTTCTTTCACACTTCCTTATGGTGGTTTAATTTTCCCCATAGCCCTTGTTAAATTCACTGATGTATAGTTTCTTGGACTGTCTTTAATCTTTTGTGATGATTTATCTATTTTTTTAATCTGAAAAAAATATTCCTAGACAGATTTTGTTTAAGTTTTATCAATCAATAGGTTTGAAGTCAAGAAATAGCACATCCACTGCCCTCTCCTCATCTATCCAACTACCTGTGTGACCATAAAAGGATATCAGATTACTCAAGCATAACTTACACTTATGGAATCCATGGATAACTATTAAAGGATAATAATCAGAAAGGTGCAACAGATCAGGCAGCTTCCTTTTAATGTCTTTACCCCAAGCATCAGGGAGGCAGCAGACTGCCCTGTGTGCTGGTCAGGTCTGCAGATAGGCCACTCTGTTTCCATCAGTAGAGGCTCACCCACTACTATAACCCTCCTTTTCTTCCTCCTTGAGGACTAGGATGAAGTGGACTAGGGTGAAGTATTTCAGAAGTGACAGTTTACTGCTGTGACTGCCACAATCAAACAAAGGGAAAGTTTTTTACATGTTCAGAAAAATGGACAAAACCAGATGAACAGTAAAATTAGCTAAAGGCCTACCTCCACAAGAGATCCGATGACTGCTGTTCTCTCCCTCTCTCTGTCTCTCAGACATACATGCACACAAGTATTTTACTATATTCATTACTATGGTAACTTCGCATCTTAATGCATGCAAATTAAAATAAGAGTGTTATACATAAACCTAAATATTTTCACCTCTCCAGTATCAATGATGATGTCAGCAGAGATGTAGCAGATACCTCATAAACTAAGCAGTGCTGCAAATTTTTTAATAGAAGAAAATAATATTTTGTCTAGGTCTTAAATAAATATAAATCACAGGACAAATGAAACAATCCCTCTGATAATACCGTATCTCCTTTCTAAGAGTTCTTTGAAGCTATTATTTGAATGCATAGCATGGTGATTGTTAAGTCCTTAATGATAAAAACTATTGGTTATTTCCTGAAATAAGCTGAGAATGGATATGGCAGCACCTACCTTTTAGGTGCTTCATGGCAAATGAACCCCAGAGCAGTATTCCAAGTGGACTACTTACAGTTCCACTTTACATAGAATAATTGAATATTAACTGAGCAAGACAGAAACCCAACAGGGAGCTTGACTCTGATGTGGTGAGTAATGCTCTCTGTGTAAGAGGGGATCAGTAGGAGTCCAGTTACTGTTCCACTAGCTTTTTAAATATTTTATATTGAGTTCCTTTAAGCAAGATTTGGAACCCAAGCCTTCTACATCCAAAAGAAATTTTAACTGGAAACCTTCACAGTACCAACAGGGAAGAGCCTAAGGCAGTCACAGTACAAGCCAGGAAAAGAAAGAAAGAAAGAAAAAAATAAATAAAAAAATGATGAGACAGACTTTAACTTTCTCAGGGAAGAGGAAGCTGAATGGAGATATATTTTTTTTTCACAATCTAGCTAAGTGCTCCAACTGTTAAATTACTCTCTCAACTGTGGGAAAATGAGAGGGCACCATTTTCACTCCCAAAGTTGGTAGATGCACTTAAAGAAAGCCAAACAGTTTTATCCCTATGGAGAAGCATCTGTATTGAAGATTACAATGACTGGTCAGCAACAGTCTTATAGAAATTGACAGCATGCAACTGTTCTGAGTATGCCCAGAAATGTAATTTTAGACTCAAAGGAAATTTTGAAATGAAAAAGATGTGTAAATCTGTGTGTGCCTGGAGTTGAAGTAGGTGCTGAATAGCAGCTCAGTAATCTAAGTCCTAGATGTAAGTATCTTCACAATACAGGGAGAGCTTGATGCTTAAATTATTGTATATTCCTTTACTGCTGAGTGTCACAGAATCACAAAATCATCATGGTTGGAAAGGACCTCCTAGATCACTGAGTCCAACTGCGTCCTCAACATCCATTAAATTAATTAGGAATTGAAGAGTTCAACACATCTTAAATCTAGCTCTTGAATTAATATTATTTTGCATTAGAACAATCAACAGAGTTTTATTTTCTGAAATTTTCAGATGCATATGCTATACTAAAAAATATTCTTAGAGAACACAGATACTAAAAGATTATGCCAACAACATATCAGTAAGTAATGTTATAGCTTATCAACAAATTAAATAATTTTATCTGAAAAAACCACTGTTCTAATTCCAGCAACTAAATGTACATGCCATATGATGTTTCAATGAAAGTGATTGAGATAATCTATATGTTGGAGTTTTTTTTATGGTTAAATGAGTAATACAGAAAAAAGGCATACTTAATGCATAAACACAGGACTACATAAATGTTTATGTCACCCCAAACCAGCACTGAAATATTATTATCTAAAATGAGCAATAACTTTTTAATTAAACATGGTATTTATTTGAAAAAAATCTGGGTTTTGATCATAGTGTTTAGCTGTTCAGATATTTTGTCTTTTGTTTTTCTTTTAATCAAGCAGAAAGAAAAACTTGATTGAAATACAAATTTATTATCCAATTAAAACAGTCCTACTCATGGAACTCAATCTTTCCCTTGTATCACTGGAAATTTAGATTGCTGTGTGTCAGATACATTGCATCTTGTTCACATGTAGTCCTTTTCCAGTCATCTTTCTAAAACTTGTGTTCTTGTCAGTTCTTAAAAGCTTAGCAATTATTTTATTTGCACGGGACAGGAGTAATTAATGCCTTCCTTTGATTAATAGACTCTATCAGGAAATTTTCACATATTTCCCTTTTTGGAAATTAAACAGAGCCTTTCAAAATGAAGGAGCAAGAACAGTTATGGGATAGTTGCTAACATGAAAGAGATTCTGTTTTCTTCTATCTCATGCTACTCTTCTACATAATAGACAGCTACACTTTTGCTAATTATTTATTTACACTGCTTTAAAAAAAAATGATGCTGATAGACTTTTCTACAGACAGTTCTGAAAGGAAAAGGTAAAATAAAGGGGAAGGTCAGAATTTGTACAATCCATTCAGAGCCAGCTTGAATGAATGTAGGAAGACTATTGTCGCTGTCTTAGGGAACAAGAGAAACAATACTTTTACAGACAATGACAAATTTTCTAACATGAAACTGAAACCAGAAAGCTTGGGATTTGAGCTCACAGAATATGCTATGTTTTAAGGTTTAAGGTAAGCCTCTATCTAGAGGCAACGTTTTTAATTTTTTTTTTTTTTTTACATTTTATTCTAGTTACGGGTCTTGTGAGGTGGAAAATGGTTGATTTAGAAGGATGACATGGTTTCAGCATTCTCAGTATAATGAACTTCTTCCCAAACCTTTAACTTGTGATACACTAGACCACAGAAGGAAATAGCACATTGGCAAGAGTAAGCTCCTATACAGTGCATTTTATATTATCAATAAGTTACTAACATGCCCCATGAAAGTCAATGTCAGTGGGACAGGAGTTCACAAAACCCTTTGTTTACTGTATTCATTTCTTACCAGAACCTAATTTTCTAAACATTTTCTCTGCTGTCCCTGCTGAAATTTATCAGATTAAAAGTTCTGTGCAGGGTGAAGTTATTTCCAAAGAGCTCAGGAAAAAAGAACAGGTAGAAGCTTCAAAACAAGTAAAATGCAGTGCCTGTCCTCACAGCAGGAATTAAACTGTAAAAGAGATTGTCAGAAAATAGTATGGTTGACTAAATTATGAACAGGTTCAAGAACAGATGCATGAAAGTTAAATTTGCTGTTGAATGTTAAACATACACACAACCTCTGGCTAAAGAGTTTCTTAAATTAGCCAGAGGCTGCTAAAATACAAGGCTGGCTGTATCTTGTTTCCTGGAGTTTACATCTATGCATTTGTTAAGGGCCATTGTTAGAGGTTATTTTGCTCTGATTTGATGTGACACTTTTCATTTTTAAGTATGTGAAGACTGTAATTTAACCAAATTCATAGGACATGCACAAAATCTAGCACAGCTTATGTCCCTTAGTTCTTTAGATCTTAAGTGTGCCCTGTGCACATCTTCAGCCTTTGTGCTCATTGGTGCCAGTGCTGGAGACCTGACAGATTAGACCCTGGGCACTTTGGTCCATGGGAACATTAAACACCCACTTTAGAACATACCAAGGAAGGTGTCTTATACTCCTTCAGCAGAGGAGGAAATTATAGAATGACTGGAACAAGAAAGAAAACATCTGCAAAAAGGAATATTTTAAAGAAAGAGTAAGGAGAAAAGAAAGATAAATAGTGCTTAATGATGAAAATCTGTTGGTGCCTGCTCTTCCAGTCCTTTAAGATAAAAGCCATTATTTTCATCAAGCTATCATACAGCCTGTGTTTCAACTCAGCGACAGAACTGCCATGCCCATGAGGGCACTAGTCATTATTTATCTGATAAATAATCATACAACAAGCCTGTGCCAGAAAAAAAAAAATAAATTGATGATGTAGATTAACTAATCTGGGCTATGTCCTCCATAAAATATAGGGCAACATGAAGCTGCTATGGACTAAATTTCAGAATATTTTTTTTTTTCCTTCATTCTGGTCATGCAGGAAATAACATTTCCAAGACTTGAGTTTCCTGGCACAAAGTTGTCAATATGTTGTCCATTTAATTTGCTGTATTTTTATATAGTCCTTTGTATAATGGGAACTTATACTCTAGGATTTAGAGCAAATGAATAAATTTGCTCATACTATACATGTCACTGCCTAATGGACTTTCATTTAAAGAATAAATACAAAAATAGACAAAATATCATAGAAAAAAAATGGAAGAGTGGAAGAAGGTAAATTATCAAAGTAAGGATTGATTTAAAAAAAAATTATATTGTCCTGACTGAAACCACAATTAAATGCTGTCATGCTTCTTCATATGTAGCTTGTAGCTTCTTTTTTGAGACAGCTTACCTTCCTTACTGGTATTGGAGAGTGTGCCAATGAAATGTAAGAATGATTTTCATCAGTTGCCTATGCTGTCCTCTGTGCTAAATGCTGATCCCTCAGCTGACACAGCCTGTCATAATAATAGCTTATTTTTTCACAGTGAGCAATATATTATCTTTCTAGCATCCAAGTGTAGTTTATTTTTATTAATTTATTTTTCCTCCCAGGGCACCTGATCCTTATGCACATCACTCTTTTGGGATAACACCTAAACAACAGCAGTGTGACTGAGTAGATATAAGAAGCAAAATGCAGTTAAGATAGCTGCACAAAATGTTTCTACTTTACAGACCTCTACATGAAAGTACCAGTGCTATGTGATTGTGGCAGGTTGACCCTGGGTGGACACCAGGTTCCCACCAAAGCTATTCTATTATTCCCCCTCCTCAGCTGCACAGAAGAGAAAAAATATAACTAAAAACTAATGGGTTAAGGACAGGGAGAGATCACTCAGAAATTACCATCATGAGCAGAACAGATTCTGCTTGGGAAATTATTACCAATCAAATCAGAATAGGATAAGGAGACATAAAACTACATCTTAAATACCTTCCCCCCCATTCCTCCCTTCTTGCAAGTCTTAACTTTACTCTTGGTTTTCTATACCTTCACCTCCCAGTGCACAGAAGGAAAGATATGAATGTTATGGACAGTTCATCACATACTGTTTCTGCTGCTTCATGCTCCTCAGGTGGAGGACTCTTCACACTCTTCCCCTGCTGCAGTGTGGGGTCCTTCCCAAGGGAGACCATCCTTCACCAAATTCTCCAACATGAGTCCTTCCCATGAGACTCCAGTTCTTCACAATCTGCTCCAGTGTGGGTGCCTCCCACGGGCTGCAGTCCCTCAAGAACAGACTGCTCCAGCATGAGTCCCCCACAGGGTCACAAGTGCTGCCAAGCATGCTTTAGCATGGGTTTCTCTCTCCAAGGATCTGCAGGATCCTGCTCCAATATATGCTATCCACAGGGTCAAAGCCTCCTTCAGGTGCATCCACCTATGCCCATGAAGGCATCATTGACATCTGCTCTACTGTTAACCTCCACAGGCTTCAGGAGGGCAGCCTGTTTCATCATGCTCTTCACTACAGGCTGCAGGGGAATCTCTGCTCCAGCACCTGGAGCAGCTGCTCCCCTTCCTTTTTCACTGACTGGTGTCTGCAGAGTTATTTCTCTCATGTTCTCACTCCTGTCTCTGGCTGTAGTTGAGCTGCCCTGCTTTTTCCCTCCTTCTTAAACACATTATCACAGATGCTACCACTGTCACTGATGGCCAGCAGAAAATCTTGGAACCAGTTGGCATTGGCTCTACAGGACATGGGAGAAACTTCTAGCAGCTTCTCCCTGTATCCCCCCAGCTACCAAAGTCTTGACATGCAAACCCAGAGAGTGACAAAGCATATTCAAAACATTTGCACCAATCCATCCATCCTGCAAATGTGGTCTGCAGAGAGATGCACAATTATAACAAAAGAAGTTTGGTGCTTGTCCTACACTGGTAAAACTGGGTAGATAATTTATTTTTTTTTCTTACCAAAGCCTGCCTCATCCCTTACAAAAGGCTTTTTTTCTTAGAAAGAAAAATGAAGCCTCAAGGAACTGCAATTAGTTTCCTTCAATGTGAATAAATGTAAAATGATGAAGACTCATAGAGGAAATAAAGTGGAGGTGGAACTGATTGCTTTTAATTCTGGGCAAGGACAACAGCCTCCATTATCCAATATAGCCAGTAGTCTATAAATTGACTTCAGTCCAAATTCTGATTTGCAGCTGCTTTTAATGTTTGTTTTGTAATAATAAACATTTTGTTCCAGGCTACATCAGATCTGGGATGTTTTGTAGTTTTGTTTTGTTTCTTTTCTTTCTATTTTTTTTTTTTTTNTACAATAGCTTTAAAGAAAAACAAACTACAACTTCCCTTGAAAAATCCTTCCTAAAAAAAACCCCAAACCCACCAACCAAAAAAAACCCCAAACAACCATAAAACAAAGAAACAAACAAGAAAAAAAAACAACCCCAAAACCCAAAACAAATAAGAAAAAAACCCCCACAAAAACTACATATTACAAACTTTGCTTAATTCAGATGCTACCTGGGAGGTAACAGTGGTAAAAGCTGAATAGTGTTGTCTATCCATTCTCTTTACAGAACTGTATTACATTCAGATTATGGTGATTCTCAAGTGTAAAATGAGTACAATTCCTTGATGTTCAAGTGCTGAGATCTGCAGGTTTTTTTACAGCAGTGGGAGCTGAAGATATTTAGCACTCCTGAAACTAAAGTAAAAATACAAATTTAGGCTCTTGACAATAAACTGTACCTTCTGCCCTCTTCACAGCATCCNTCAGTCCAAATTCTGATTTGCAGCTGCTTTTAATGTTTGTTTTGTAATAATAAACATTTTGTTCCAGGCTACATCAGATCTGGGATGTTTTGTAGTTTTGTTTTGTTTCTTTTCTTTCTATTTTTTTTTTTTTTGTAATACAGATAATTACTTAAGTACAATAGCTTTAAAGAAAAACAAACTACAACTTCCCTTGAAAAATCCTTCCTAAAAAAAACCCCAAACCCACCAACCAAAAAAAACCCCAAACAACCATAAAACAAAGAAACAAACAAGAAAAAAAAACAACCCCAAAACCCAAAACAAATAAGAAAAAAACCCCCACAAAAACTACATATTACAAACTTTGCTTAATTCAGATGCTACCTGGGAGGTAACAGTGGTAAAAGCTGAATAGTGTTGTCTATCCATTCTCTTTACAGAACTGTATTACATTCAGATTATGGTGATTCTCAAGTGTAAAATGAGTACAATTCCTTGATGTTCAAGTGCTGAGATCTGCAGGTTTTTTTACAGCAGTGGGAGCTGAAGATATTTAGCACTCCTGAAACTAAAGTAAAAATACAAATTTAGGCTCTTGACAATAAACTGTACCTTCTGCCCTCTTCACAGCATCCTTGAACTTGTCACTAGAAGTTGTTTTGCAGGTAAAATGAGCTCAGACGGAGGCTTTTATTGTTCAATATGTACATGTTCAGATATTTTGGGAAAAAGGAGGTTGTTTTTCATGCTGAATGCCTATGACCTGATGTATCTTAAGTGTATACCATCCACAAGTCTGTTTCCTTATCAAATATTCATGTAAGTAAGTACCACTTTATGTTAACACTGTGCATACACTGAGATGCATTACCAGTGAAATTCAGGAAGGAAATAAGACAGAAATAAAGATTCCTCTGCTACATGAAATCTTTAGGACCCATCCTATAGTCCTTATTCAGTTAACTCATGCTCTGAAGGCAGGGGATATGTTTGTACAGGTTGAAATTACTGTGCTCCAAACTAACGTGACAATAAACTGGCTAGTACTTTAAAGAAGATGAATGAGGCTAANCAAATTCACTTTGACAAAACAACTTCTCAATTTTCCTTCTAATGTGGTATGACTCATCTCAAATCCATTGCAAAGTGGTAAACAAACTACACAAACTCAGTAGCCATAATCTGCCTGGAACATTTTAAACAGAAAAGTATTACTGAGCTACTTTTTTTGGTCTTCTATATAGAGAAACTTATTTTCCCAGCAGAAATAGTATTCCACATTATCTTCTCTTCATTTACCATTTTTTCCCTTACTGTTAAAAACAATCTAAGAAATACCTCTGTAAGACTAATTTACTTAAGAATTAAAATAGTTTGTATTAGTTTTAAGTATTTTCAAAACAATCTATTTCATTTAAAAGAAAACAAAAAAGGAAGTTCATTTTGATTAGTAATAACATTGTATATGGGACATATTTTGAATAGTAATTTAAATATGTAGACAATAGACTTTTGATTTTATTCCTCATTCACTGAACTAATTTTATAATTGGAACTGTAACAAAAATAAAATTATTAGACCTTCTTTGTTCTTTAATTCTTCTATAATCAAATTTCTTTAAAATAGCTGCAAGATAAATTAGTCATGAAGATCAAAATGAAAATGTAAGCTGGCCTCTCCACTCATTACCCATTATTGTTTATGATGACTATTTATTATCATATAGTTAGTAAAACAAAATCTAAATCACTTGATAATGCATCTGAAATAATCTCTGCTGGTGTAAATCACTTGAGATCCATGAAGAGGATTTCACAATGTTGTATTTTTTGCAATAGTTCTTGTTTTAAATCTTTTTGGTCAGGCCCCTCACTGCATTAAATTATACTATATTGAAAAAAGAAAAGCAGCTTCAATTTCCAAAATATTTCCTGATTCATTGCTTTAAAGAAATTACTTCAGAGCTTTTCAAGAGTTGACAGGAAAACTCTAAATTGTCATGGCAACATGAGTCGAACAAATCCTTCTTTGTTGTTTGCATAATCTCCATGCTATCTGTCTGCTTACTAAATGTTGCTAAAGAAAGCAATTAAAGGTTAATGTCTCCTGAGAACCAAATAAATTATATAACTAGTGAAAGCCACTGGTGTGACGTGCTTCAGAGAGGTCAAAAATTGAGGCATCATGTATCTTCAATGTAAACAACAGCAAGCTGTGTAGTGTGGTTGAGATGCTGGAAGGAATGACATCCAGAGGGACCTGGATGAGAGGTGGGCCTGTGTGAACCTCATGGAGTCCAACAAGGACAAGTGCAAGGTCCTGCAGCTGAGATGGGGCAATCCCAAGCACAAGCTGGAGAGAGACTGGACTCTGAGCTAAAGGACTTGGGAGTGTTGGTTGACAAGAAGCTCAACATGACCTAGAAATGTGTATTTGCAGTTCAGAAAGCCAGACATCCTGGGCTGCATTAAAAGTATGAGCAGCAGGTCGAGGGAAATGATTGTCCCCTCTACTCCACTCTTGTGAAACAGGCTCAAACTTGTCAGAATCTGACATACAGCAATTGAAAATATTCATCTGACTAGAATCTATGTCCAACATACCTAGTTCTGCATAGCAGAATGTGTTTACTAACTGGCAGATTTACTTCAAGTTAACTACATTATGTATCTGAAAAAAAAAAGAAAGGAAAATGTTGGCATTCATGTTAATTAAATATCATTAAAAAGCCTCCTTAATATAGGTTTCATAGGAAAGCAAGATAGAAATGGTTGAGTATAGCTCACAAAAAAAGTCCTACTACTACTGCTACTGTTGATGTCATAAAATCTATTAATACTACATTCTTCAGTGTTAGAGACACTGCAAACAATGGGTCAAAGTGTGCACTGGGAATATTCACATGCTGAGATTAAAAAGAATCAATTTAATTTCTCAAGAGAGATGTCTACAAATACAGAGGGTCATCAGTTGTGATATTAGCAGCTGTCTGATTGCACTGAGGTTCTAAAAGTAAATTATAAAACAATTTTTCAAACAAAACAAAACAAAAGCTTAGTATGACTCAATCTATGTATTATAAGAAACATCAGCAGGATACCAATAAAGAATCTGGCTGCTGGGGCAAAGCTAAAATAGTGTACTTAGTCACTGGGAAGGAGTCAGATTCTGCATTGATATCCCACAGACATTAGTGAGAACAGTGTGATTTGTCATGACCATTTGTTTCACAGCCATAAGCATGTAAAATTAGTCTAAAAATAAGTTAAACACTTTGTTTTTTTAAAAATGTGTTTTATCAAAATGTCCTTTTCAAGAACTTCATTGTTCAGCAATAAGCATTGCTCTTTTTTTCTTAGCCTCACATTCACGTGCAATTTCTAAATAAGTCTCAGGGCGAAGCAGGTTCCATGAGCTGGTGTTTATTCCTGAAATATCTCGCTGCTTGCTTCCCAGCATCAGCTGCCTCCTGACAAAATGGCTTCCCAGTTCCTTACATCTCCAGCTGTGTCAGACCCTGGCAGTCTGATGTGGGTCCCAAGCTACATGGTGTGTGTTATACAACCATGAGTTCAGACTGAACCCTGAAGCACTCATATATGGCAGGCTCTAGCTCAAGCATGATGCCCAAAGCCAAGCTTAGCTCTTGTTGATGTATTTTGGATACACTAAGCAAACTAAACCAAGCTCCCCCACCCATTTCAACAGCAGGCATTACAACCACGGTAAAGATGCTTTAAATACAAGATACAGCTGGGCCAGTATTAAAAAAAAATAAAAATAAAAAATCCTAGTTGGCATCCCCAGTGTGTTTAGCCCACCCTTGAACCTGAGCTTCAAATACAGAGAAAGGCTGCCTGCACTTGTGGTCGCAGAGCACTCTACGTTGCTGGTGTTTCAGAACCAGTGCAAGCAAAATGTAAGTTTGTATATTTGTGATCTCTTGGGAGTTGTATGTGAACGTAATATGGTGAGTAATACAGGTCAAAGGAAGTAAACAATGATTTATGAAGTATTGTATCATGGCTACATTTGAACTACAAATCAGAAGGTGAGGAAAAGATACATCCCTAGACCCAGATTTGCTGTCTGCCCAATGTCAAGAGTTTGCTGCAAGCAACAGAATTGTAAGAAGATGTCAATAAGAAACTCCAATATAGGTCTAGAAATGGATATATATATAAATATATATATAAAAACAAGGAAAACTTTCAGATAAGAAGTAAGAAATACAATGTTTGGTAAAGCTGCATGAAAAAGTCATAGCCTTGAAGTGGAGAATAAGGTGTGAGGCAACTCCTGCCAAATGTAATTTTTAAATGCTGGCCATATTTTATATAAGTTTTTAAAACAAACTGCACACAGCGTTTTATTCATTATTATTTATCAATATCTGTGTCAGCTGCTGTGCTGCAATAATTTCTTTTTGAAATCTACTGTACAATAGAGACATTAATACAGAACATTATTCTGTACTTAAGTATCCATGGGATACTGTAAGAGATATATAAAACATCTAAAGACCAAAATGATAAAAGGTTTCTCTGTATATTGTCCTTCATAATTTCTTTAAGAAAAAAGCAGAGAATAAAAAAATGAAGCAAAGTCAAATNGTAGTGTGGTTGAGATGCTGGAAGGAATGACATCCAGAGGGACCTGGATGAGAGGTGGGCCTGTGTGAACCTCATGGAGTCCAACAAGGACAAGTGCAAGGTCCTGCAGCTGAGATGGGGCAATCCCAAGCACAAGCTGGAGAGAGACTGGACTCTGAGCTAAAGGACTTGGGAGTGTTGGTTGACAAGAAGCTCAACATGACCTAGAAATGTGTATTTGCAGTTCAGAAAGCCAGACATCCTGGGCTGCATTAAAAGTATGAGCAGCAGGTCGAGGGAAATGATTGTCCCCTCTACTCCACTCTTGTGAAACAGGCTCAAACTTGTCAGAATCTGACATACAGCAATTGAAAATATTCATCTGACTAGAATCTATGTCCAACATACCTAGTTCTGCATAGCAGAATGTGTTTACTAACTGGCAGATTTACTTCAAGTTAACTACATTATGTATCTGAAAAAAAAAANGTAAGAAATGCAGAAAAGAAATTATTGTCTCTGAGCAATTGAGACTTGTATTGACAATAAGATGTAGTATTGGTATTGTAAAAGTTTTAATTGCATGCATGCCTATATTTACCATTCAATTACTAAATGCAGATAACTGATAAACATTGCCTTTGTGTGTCAATAAAACACTTGCACTAATCCAAGTAATTTAAGTTATTCTGTTGAGAAATGTTAGATTTTCCTAAATGCAACAGAAATGTCACAGAGTGAAGTCTTTCAATTGGCCAGAATGTAGATGTGTGAGGATAAAGGAAGGTCTCACAGATTTCCTCAGGCATTAATGGCATTTTTCTCTATTTTAAAAGTTACTGGTTGGTAAAAATGGTTTAAAGAAAATTGCAACTGATGTAGAAAAGTAAAACATCTAAGTAGAAGAAAGTAATTCATGTACATTATGAGAATTTCCATATCATTCTCTTTTTTTTTTTGTGTTCACTGCAGAAACTGGAAGAAAAGCCAATTTCTCTCAGTCTAATCTGGCTAATTTTGCAGCCATAAGGAGAACTAGAGGCTGGATTCTCATTCGGTTACTATGATTTAAATCCAGTTGTATTCTCAAGTTTTATCAGAGATTTTGTCTCATGTTACTGCTTCAGTGGATTGTATAGTTAAACCAAAATTTCCCCTTTCCAAAGCTTAGTATGACTCAATCTATGTATTATAAGAAACATCAGCAGGATACCAATAAAGAATCTGGCTGCTGGGGCAAAGCTAAAATAGTGTACTTAGTCACTGGGAAGGAGTCAGATTCTGCATTGATATCCCACAGACATTAGTGAGAACAGTGTGATTTGTCATGACCATTTGTTTCACAGCCATAAGCATGTAAAATTAGTCTAAAAATAAGTTAAACACTTTGTTTTTTTAAAAATGTGTTTTATCAAAATGTCCTTTTCAAGAACTTCATTGTTCAGCAATAAGCATTGCTCTTTTTTTCTTAGCCTCACATTCACGTGCAATTTCTAAATAAGTCTCAGGGCGAAGCAGGTTCCATGAGCTGGTGTTTATTCCTGAAATATCTCGCTGCTTGCTTCCCAGCATCAGCTGCCTCCTGACAAAATGGCTTCCCAGTTCCTTACATCTCCAGCTGTGTCAGACCCTGGCAGTCTGATGTGGGTCCCAAGCTACATGGTGTGTGTTATACAACCATGAGTTCAGACTGAACCCTGAAGCACTCATATATGGCAGGCTCTAGCTCAAGCATGATGCCCAAAGCCAAGCTTAGCTCTTGTTGATGTATTTTGGATACACTAAGCAAACTAAACCAAGCTCCCCCACCCATTTCAACAGCAGGCATTACAACCACGGTAAAGATGCTTTAAATACAAGATACAGCTGGGCCAGTATTAAAAAAAAATAAAAATAAAAAATCCTAGTTGGCATCCCCAGTGTGTTTAGCCCACCCTTGAACCTGAGCTTCAAATACAGAGAAAGGCTGCCTGCACTTGTGGTCGCAGAGCACTCTACGTTGCTGGTGTTTCAGAACCAGTGCAAGCAAAATGTAAGTTTGTATATTTGTGATCTCTTGGGAGTTGTATGTGAACGTAATATGGTGAGTAATACAGGTCAAAGGAAGTAAACAATGATTTATGAAGTATTGTATCATGGCTACATTTGAACTACAAATCAGAAGGTGAGGAAAAGATACATCCCTAGACCCAGATTTGCTGTCTGCCCAATGTCAAGAGTTTGCTGCAAGCAACAGAATTGTAAGAAGATGTCAATAAGAAACTCCAATATAGGTCTAGAAATGGATATATATATAAATATATATATAAAAACAAGGAAAACTTTCAGATAAGAAGTAAGAAATACAATGTTTGGTAAAGCTGCATGAAAAAGTCATAGCCTTGAAGTGGAGAATAAGGTGTGAGGCAACTCCTGCCAAATGTAATTTTTAAATGCTGGCCATATTTTATATAAGTTTTTAAAACAAACTGCACACAGCGTTTTATTCATTATTATTTATCAATATCTGTGTCAGCTGCTGTGCTGCAATAATTTCTTTTTGAAATCTACTGTACAATAGAGACATTAATACAGAACATTATTCTGTACTTAAGTATCCATGGGATACTGTAAGAGATATATAAAACATCTAAAGACCAAAATGATAAAAGGTTTCTCTGTATATTGTCCTTCATAATTTCTTTAAGAAAAAAGCAGAGAATAAAAAAATGAAGCAAAGTCAAATAAAACCATGATTAGATATATCAGAGATCCTGGTTAGAAATTTATAATTATTTTAATATTAGTAAGGTTGATTGCTCAGATTTATCCAAATTTCCTTTTCTCTTAGTCATACATGAATATGAACATTGTCAGATATTCTCAGCCATAAGAGCTCCTATTGAACAGGGTCAGCTACAGAATCTACCATGTCTGTCTTCTCGTTGTAGCAATCACATCAAAATTAGCCACTTCAGCTACTGGTGAAATCAATAGAATTTTCAGCTTCCAGTGCAATAGAACAGGGCGTTCAAAACTGCCCAAAGTTACCATTTACTTGACAATGATGACTCAAAAAATGAAGTTGAAAGAGGTGGAATCACTATTTCAAAATATGCATGAATATATTGTTAAAATGTGTAATTTAGTAATTATAAAGCTGTAACAACCTGTGATTAATTTTTATGCTGGAAATGAAAGCATTACTATAATTGCAAGAAACTGTGATTTAGTTTTTTTCTTATCTTCTGCTAAAAGCAAATCATTGATTATATTCTGTTTAATCAAGAGGAATTCTGGTTAATCATTCAGCAGTATAACTGTGATTAAATCTTGCTCTGCCCTTTTAACTGAATGCGCCTTCCAGGTAAAAATGGCAAAAGACTGTTGTAATTTTCTTTAGGTTTTTTCTTTTTTTCTTTTTTTTTTTTTAATATGAGTAAGAAATGCAGAAAAGAAATTATTGTCTCTGAGCAATTGAGACTTGTATTGACAATAAGATGTAGTATTGGTATTGTAAAAGTTTTAATTGCATGCATGCCTATATTTACCATTCAATTACTAAATGCAGATAACTGATAAACATTGCCTTTGTGTGTCAATAAAACACTTGCACTAATCCAAGTAATTTAAGTTATTCTGTTGAGAAATGTTAGATTTTCCTAAATGCAACAGAAATGTCACAGAGTGAAGTCTTTCAATTGGCCAGAATGTAGATGTGTGAGGATAAAGGAAGGTCTCACAGATTTCCTCAGGCATTAATGGCATTTTTCTCTATTTTAAAAGTTACTGGTTGGTAAAAATGGTTTAAAGAAAATTGCAACTGATGTAGAAAAGTAAAACATCTAAGTAGAAGAAAGTAATTCATGTACATTATGAGAATTTCCATATCATTCTCTTTTTTTTTTTGTGTTCACTGCAGAAACTGGAAGAAAAGCCAATTTCTCTCAGTCTAATCTGGCTAATTTTGCAGCCATAAGGAGAACTAGAGGCTGGATTCTCATTCGGTTACTATGATTTAAATCCAGTTGTATTCTCAAGTTTTATCAGAGATTTTGTCTCATGTTACTGCTTCAGTGGATTGTATAGTTAAACCAAAATTTCCCCTTTCCACCCTGCATCCTCTGCTGGTACAGGCAGCTTGGCACTACACTGCAATATCTGTGCTTACACTTAAAGCTGTTTACTAGCAGAATAATGTCATCATGATCAAAGACATGACAGTTCAATACAGATTAGAGCAAAATCAAATTTAATCTTGTCTTTAAATTCATTGGTGGCTTTACACACCATTAAGCAGTTACTTCTCCAAGGAAATGTTGTGAGAGGAAGTTTTATGTGACAGTGTACAGATGACATGTCCTGAAAAGGTAAAATCAGAGATCCCTTGGTTTTTTCAGCCTTTCTAGAGAACATGGTAAATTTTGAATGCAATGGTTTCTGTTGAAAATATTTTCAGTTTCAAATTGTTCCAAATTTGGTGGGGCCAAAGTTTTAATGACTGTAAATGGTATTGAGGCCAAACTCCCATGGAGTTGTAAAAATAATGTAAAAAATTGTGTATATCATTGCATATGTAGTAAAACTACCACATAATGGAAAAAAAAATAAGATTAAGATCTAGGTTACGTGTTTGCATAGAAAAAGTAGTCTGCAGGGGAAAAAAATGACACCATTACCCTCCAAATGAACAGTCCATGCCTCATTAAAATTTTATACATATGTATAAAGGGACATGGAATGACAGTCAGTAAAATCAACAGAAAACTATTTGCAGCATGGCTCCTATTTCTACAGATCATAGATGATGCTGAAGTGCCCACATAGATTTCAATACATGCTGAAGTTCATGTGTGCTCATTCCTTNCAAGGAAAACTTTCAGATAAGAAGTAAGAAATACAATGTTTGGTAAAGCTGCATGAAAAAGTCATAGCCTTGAAGTGGAGAATAAGGTGTGAGGCAACTCCTGCCAAATGTAATTTTTAAATGCTGGCCATATTTTATATAAGTTTTTAAAACAAACTGCACACAGCGTTTTATTCATTATTATTTATCAATATCTGTGTCAGCTGCTGTGCTGCAATAATTTCTTTTTGAAATCTACTGTACAATAGAGACATTAATACAGAACATTATTCTGTACTTAAGTATCCATGGGATACTGTAAGAGATATATAAAACATCTAAAGACCAAAATGATAAAAGGTTTCTCTGTATATTGTCCTTCATAATTTCTTTAAGAAAAAAGCAGAGAATAAAAAAATGAAGCAAAGTCAAATAAAACCATGATTAGATATATCAGAGATCCTGGTTAGAAATTTATAATTATTTTAATATTAGTAAGGTTGATTGCTCAGATTTATCCAAATTTCCTTTTCTCTTAGTCATACATGAATATGAACATTGTCAGATATTCTCAGCCATAAGAGCTCCTATTGAACAGGGTCAGCTACAGAATCTACCATGTCTGTCTTCTCGTTGTAGCAATCACATCAAAATTAGCCACTTCAGCTACTGGTGAAATCAATAGAATTTTCAGCTTCCAGTGCAATAGAACAGGGCGTTCAAAACTGCCCAAAGTTACCATTTACTTGACAATGATGACTCAAAAAATGAAGTTGGCAGGGGAGACTGAGGAGACTAGAGGACTCATAGATGGCACAATTTAGAATAAAAATATTTTTTAAAGAAATATGGTAAACAAAGGCAAAAATCCAGTCATGCAGTCTCATTAGAAGATGGAGTGGGTAACTGCTAACATGAGAGCAAAGATCTTCACAACTGCTCTGTGTTTGAAAAGAGGTCTGTTTGCCCTGCTCTCACAGGTTTAAATGAAAAACTCTTAGCATAAAAGCTACCAAAGAGAACAATAAACACCTCTAAATATGAAACAGACAAGTAACTTGGGCTAATGTTTTTTTTAGATATGACAAATTGGATATTCAAATCACTGATGCTGAATCTGGAAAGCTGCTTTTTCTGTTTTTCCCTGTTCCAGAAGAAATACAGAGGTTTCATTTGCCAGTTAAATCACAGGTTACAACCCTGACACATTACATGCAAGAGGTTACAAGTGTCTTGGTTTAAGAGAGTACTTTGGCTATAAAATGGAAGTACACATTTTTCCTTCAAAAATATATAAAGTGAACTTAATAATTCACTTAAGAAATACAGGATTAAATCCAAGAGGTAGAAGCTGAAGCCAGGCAAGATCTCAATTTGAACTGGTCTTGTATTTTGAATAGCAATGATGAATAAACATTGTAACTGACAATGTTTGTTCATCTTTTCATCTATTCATCACCCATCTACTAAGGGTAGGTATGGATTTACTATCTTTTTTTCTTGCAATCAAGATCAGATAGTCTTTTGGAAGCAAGACTTCAGTCAAGCACAAAGAAAGGTAACTGGGATCAGTTCAATATTCCACAGCACATAGAACACAAACTCTGTAATCCATGAGAATTTCTGGCCATAAAATATAGGAAAACAGGAAAGCTCTGAAAGACAAATTTTGCTTAAAAATTTAGAGCAAATTTGAAACTATTTGTTTCAAAATAGTTTCAAATTATAGATTGATCCATTTCCATGCTATTGTTTCAAAAGAATTTAAAAGCATCAGAACAATAACAGAATTAATGTCCTAATTCTAGTGAAGCATTAAAATGTCATAGCATCACAACCCTGCAGGAAGGATATTTTCAATCACGTAAATTCATGCAGTGTTCACAAAGGAGAAGGAACAACAATAATCCCCGTTTATGGCTTGGGCCTCTCAGCTAAGCTCTTGGCTTCTAGCTGCTATATTTCAACCAGGCACATGTAAGGGAGCTGGAAAATCACATCCACTCACTCAACACAAGGCAGCATATGCTCCTCTTCACCTCTCTATACACACTGACAATAAAAATAATGCGCGACTATCACTGGCACTGACTTTGCATCAACAGTGCTATTAGTGTTTACAAAATAGCAAGGTTAGCGATGACACTTCACCACTCAGAGGGACAAGATGTCANAAAGGGACATGGAATGACAGTCAGTAAAATCAACAGAAAACTATTTGCAGCATGGCTCCTATTTCTACAGATCATAGATGATGCTGAAGTGCCCACATAGATTTCAATACATGCTGAAGTTCATGTGTGCTCATTCCTTCACACACTTGTGTACCATCTCCACTCCTCACACCAATAACCTGTTTGACACACCCCAGAGACACTGATAACCATGTTCTGGCTGATGATGGCAACTGAAATCTGTGAGTTTAAAGGTCTAAAATGAGTGTAGAACCTCTGTTGAACTGATACTCTCTTGTCTACATTCAAATTGACCGTATTTCCTATTCCTGTACAGAGTTAAGGACATTATATACATATGTTGATGGAAAATTGGGCAAGATGAAGATATTGCCAAAAAAATTAATGCAGTTTTACATAAAAAATATGTGGTAAGAGCTGGTTGTTATCTTTTCTGTCTTTTCATNGTTTCTTGCAATCAATAGAATTTTCAGCTTCCAGTGCAATAGAACAGGGCGTTCAAAACTGCCCAAAGTTACCATTTACTTGACAATGATGACTCAAAAAATGAAGTTGAAAGAGGTGGAATCACTATTTCAAAATATGCATGAATATATTGTTAAAATGTGTAATTTAGTAATTATAAAGCTGTAACAACCTGTGATTAATTTTTATGCTGGAAATGAAAGCATTACTATAATTGCAAGAAACTGTGATTTAGTTTTTTTCTTATCTTCTGCTAAAAGCAAATCATTGATTATATTCTGTTTAATCAAGAGGAATTCTGGTTAATCATTCAGCAGTATAACTGTGATTAAATCTTGCTCTGCCCTTTTAACTGAATGCGCCTTCCAGGTAAAAATGGCAAAAGACTGTTGTAATTTTCTTTAGGTTTTTTCTTTTTTTCTTTTTTTTTTTTTAATATGAGTAAGAAATGCAGAAAAGAAATTATTGTCTCTGAGCAATTGAGACTTGTATTGACAATAAGATGTAGTATTGGTATTGTAAAAGTTTTAATTGCATGCATGCCTATATTTACCATTCAATTACTAAATGCAGATAACTGATAAACATTGCCTTTGTGTGTCAATAAAACACTTGCACTAATCCAAGTAATTTAAGTTATTCTGTTGAGAAATGTTAGATTTTCCTAAATGCAACAGAAATGTCACAGAGTGAAGTCTTTCAATTGGCCAGAATGTAGATGTGTGAGGATAAAGGAAGGTCTCACAGATTTCCTCAGGCATTAATGGCATTTTTCTCTATTTTAAAAGTTACTGGTTGGTAAAAATGGTTTAAAGAAAATTGCAACTGATGTAGAAAAGTAAAACATCTAAGTAGAAGAAAGTAATTCATGTACATTATGAGAATTTCCATATCATTCTCTTTTTTTTTTTGTGTTCACTGCAGAAACTGGAAGAAAAGCCAATTTCTCTCAGTCTAATCTGGCTAATTTTGCAGCCATAAGGAGAACTAGAGGCTGGATTCTCATTCGGTTACTATGATTTAAATCCAGTTGTATTCTCAAGTTTTATCAGAGATTTTGTCTCATGTTACTGCTTCAGTGGATTGTATAGTTAAACCAAAATTTCCCCTTTCCACCCTGCATCCTCTGCTGGTACAGGCAGCTTGGCACTACACTGCAATATCTGTGCTTACACTTAAAGCTGTTTACTAGCAGAATAATGTCATCATGATCAAAGACATGACAGTTCAATACAGATTAGAGCAAAATCAAATTTAATCTTGTCTTTAAATTCATTGGTGGCTTTACACACCATTAAGCAGTTACTTCTCCAAGGAAATGTTGTGAGAGGAAGTTTTATGTGACAGTGTACAGATGACATGTCCTGAAAAGGTAAAATCAGAGATCCCTTGGTTTTTTCAGCCTTTCTAGAGAACATGGTAAATTTTGAATGCAATGGTTTCTGTTGAAAATATTTTCAGTTTCAAATTGTTCCAAATTTGGTGGGGCCAAAGTTTTAATGACTGTAAATGGTATTGAGGCCAAACTCCCATGGAGTTGTAAAAATAATGTAAAAAATTGTGTATATCATTGCATATGTAGTAAAACTACCACATAATGGAAAAAAAAATAAGATTAAGATCTAGGTTACGTGTTTGCATAGAAAAAGTAGTCTGCAGGGGAAAAAAATGACACCATTACCCTCCAAATGAACAGTCCATGCCTCATTAAAATTTTATACATATGTATAAAGGGACATGGAATGACAGTCAGTAAAATCAACAGAAAACTATTTGCAGCATGGCTCCTATTTCTACAGATCATAGATGATGCTGAAGTGCCCACATAGATTTCAATACATGCTGAAGTTCATGTGTGCTCATTCCTTCACACACTTGTGTACCATCTCCACTCCTCACACCAATAACCTGTTTGACACACCCCAGAGACACTGATAACCATGTTCTGGCTGATGATGGCAACTGAAATCTGTGAGTTTAAAGGTCTAAAATGAGTGTAGAACCTCTGTTGAACTGATACTCTCTTGTCTACATTCAAATTGACCGTATTTCCTATTCCTGTACAGAGTTAAGGACATTATATACATATGTTGATGGAAAATTGGGCAAGATGAAGATATTGCCAAAAAAATTAATGCAGTTTTACATAAAAAATATGTGGTAAGAGCTGGTTGTTATCTTTTCTGTCTTTTCATGGACTCAGTGGGCTAGGGAATGGGGAATGCATCCATTGAATGCTTGCTTTTGCAGTTGGGTGTTCAACACCTAGGTCTGATGTTGATTTAAAAAAATCTGCCCCCACCACCCCCCAATGCCTTTTTTTTTTTCTCATTTTCTCTAAAATTGCTTTAGCCTTCTCTGGCAGAGAATGAACCCTCTCTAGCGAGACCAGCTACACAGTTTGAGAACTGCTTGGAGAGAGAAAATACAGGACTTTAAAAGAGACAAACACTCTTGGTCCATCAGGAGCAAGGCCTTAAACACAGCACTAACTTTGTGTGAGGTAGGTATAGCAACTATTTTGACAAAGTTATTTCAACAAACACAGGCTATATAAAAATGTTTGGAGGATTATTTCTTTTTCTTTCTATCTTTTTTTTTTTTTTTAATCAAAATCCTGAACTGTAGATGTGGGAGTCCTTTCACCACCTGGATTCAGTCTAAGAACAGAAATGTTTTCCCTTTGCTATTTCCATTAATCTGAATGACACCTCTGTGCATAAGCCTGCTTATGCACATCTTGTTTGAGGCAATTAGGTGGCAATGAAGGTGTTGTATTTTGTTATCTGAACAAGTACAGGAAATGATCTTGAAAATGTGTACTGGGACAATTTTAAGCATTAGGCAACATGTACTGCTACGTTTAAAATAGGTTCACAGACCTCAGGTCACAACAAAAAGACATTCTAATATTTTAGTATGAATTTTAGTTTGAGTTCAATCTAAATCTACCATTTATTCCCTAGCAGTATGATTTTTTTTACAGAAAGGATAATTACATGTTTTGTGTTTCAAGCAAATCAGTAGGTTTTAATTTTTGCTTTTACTGGGATATGGTCAATGGCTGGACTTGATGATCTTGAAGGTCTCTTCCAGCCAAATCATTCTATGATTCTATGATATAATCTATCAGAATTGGCATAAGACTCTCTAAACAAGCCCATATTAAAATGCACAGCTGAACACTGTGCTGCCTTTATTATTGAAGTATAACTTCTATTATAAGGTAGCTTCTGGGAAAGTGGTTCTTTTAAATTACTCCATACTAATTTCCCTTGGTACTTAAAGCATAATGGACAGGGAAGCATCCCCCCAAACAGTTGGATCCATCAGTCAGACAAAACGAGTCCAAAGAAATGTATAGAACTGCACCTCAAGTCTACCACAACGAGCAATGACATATGTTCATTTTCATTCTTTCTTGCCCCTTAAAAAAGTTACAGAAAATATCACAGCAGCAAATAGTTTCCATTTCATTTCATAAGGAGGAACAATGTGGAAGGCAGCCCACCTCTCATTTTACTGGAAAACAAGTGAATGCCTGTGGCAACACTCCCAGAAATACAGCACCTTTTTTTTTTTTTTCTTCCTCATAAAACCCCCAAATCTACCCAAACCCGTGTGAATTCCTATTACAATGATGGTCAAATGATTCAACACCAAGGGGATGGTAAAACAGAGTTCTGGGGACCTTTTAATCACAATTTTATATGCTTCTGAAAGCCTGGGGTCCATGTTACTAAGGAAGGAGTTCTTTCCCTCCCTAAACTATAAATGTAATTTCAGCCTCAGGATTACATTTGACTAAATATAGATACCTGTGCTCGATTGCCTGGGAAGGTAAATGGAAAAGAATTACGTTAAATGCCTCCGCTGGTTCCTCTTCTACCTGTTGTTTGACTTCAATATTAAGTCAGTTTGTAGCCTTTAAGTAGGTGTGTTGCTGCTCCACATTAAGCGAGGTATAATTACATTCTGCAGAGCAGCATCAGAGGTAATGCCCAAATGTTCCTGGCAAAGCCTTTCTATGTAAGCAAAACACGTCGGATCTCCTCTGAATAACCACGATCCAGCCTCCAGCTTTTCCTATGTGCTGTCAGCCATGAAAAGAAAACACTTAAAATGTCAAACGACAGAACAGGCTACAGTGTATTTAACAAATGAGTCGCGGGTGTCGGCCTGCCCCAGGAGCCGTCGCGGCCGCGGCCTCAGCCGCAGCTCGTCCCGCGGCTGCTGGGCCCCTGTCTGCAGCTGCCGGGCGAAGATCCGTCGCCCAGGCCGGGGCTCCCCCCCGGTTGCCCGGCCCGGGGCAGCGCCGGGGCGCCCGGTCCAAGTGTGGGCTGGGAGTGGCGGCGGAGGCTCGAACGGGCGGGAGACCGCGGAGAGAGGCACAGGCGGAGGGGGATGCTGGAAGTTTGGACAGGTCGACCACGCCGAGAAGCCTTCGCCCACCGTGTGCTTGTGTGCTGCCAAGCACAGCCCCGGCTCCTAGACTCGGCCGCTTCACAGCTCAGGAAGCCCGGGCTCGTCTCCTCCCCCGAGCTCCCTTCCCCACGGAGACAGCGCGACCGAGCACAGCCGGGTGGCGTTGTCTGGTGAACCGCGGAAGCGGCAGGATCCGACCAGAGGACCAGTGCCACAGAGCTGGCGAGGAACCCTTAACGCTCCTCTGGACCGGGCAAAGCTCCCGCCCGACTGCCGGCAGACCGGGCTGGCCTTCCACCGCCTCTCCCTGCAGATCATGGCCAGAAGCTGCCGGAGGGAGGACACCCTGCAGTGCCGCCCAGGAGGACAAGGAAGCCCCAGCCGTGGGCACCGCAGGACGGGATAAGCTGCAGCCTCGTCCACCACCCCGGGCCGCGTTCGGTTCACCCCGCTCCAGCCACCTTCCCCTTCTCCCCCCGTCCCGTCCCCCCCGCCACCCGTCAGCTGAAAAGAGCAGTGAGAAAAATAAAATGGTGGGAGCGATGTAAAGCGCCTTGGAAGGGTTAAGGAAGCTTCAGACAGCAAAGACCGCAAGGGGAACGTCCTCCCAGAGAAAGGCAGAAACAGCCGGGAGCGAGGTGGGAGAAGGCAGAGGCTGTAACGAGGACAGGTGCATAGCTGCGAGCAGCCTCTCTCCCTCTCTCTCTCTCACACGCGCCTCTCCCAGCATGAAAAAGCGCAGGGCTAATGAGAGGCGAAGTGAATAATGGGGAAGTTGTTGTCTCCAGCGATGAGGCAAGTGATGGGGCTGAGGCCAGCAGTGAAGTTGTGTAACCCAATTCTCCACTGTCACCCCCCCCCCCCCCCCCCCTTTTTTCCCCCCCCCCCCCCTTTTTTTTGTGGGGAAAAACAACCGGGGGGGGGGGGGGCGCC
>VYZU01027751.1:16118-27396 GCA_013401355.1 Ceyx cyanopectus
CAGTAAAATTATTTGTTGCTTTGTCGTTTCTTTGAAAAGGCACTGAACACTTATACAGATTTTATTTAAAAGAAAAATAAAACTGGAGTGTTTGTTTTTACTAAAAGCAGAGCAGAATTATAAAACATTTTAATTAAGCATTGGTGCCATTCCTCTAAATACAACTCCAGAGCTACATTCTCAAAGTCTGTTGCTGACAAAAAACACAGTTCTGTTTCAATGTTAGTATGACAAAGACAGCACATTGGAAAAATACAGGGAAATTTAACTTAAGCTTAAGGTGAAAATAAAATAATCTTTTCAAAATTCTTACGTAAATACCTTCCAGGAAGATCCATATTCCTATTCAGAAAAATAACATTAGGGAAGTACCCCATTCTTTTAAAAAATATGAAGAGGTAAAAACAAATAAATGATGGGGAGGATGGAAGAAGGAAAAAAGAACCCAAAAAGTCAAATTTAAAAGCTGTAATTTTTGGTTGCAGAATTGACAATTACATCACATTTTAATTTGATTCTACTCTCTTGCTATTTCAGATTTATGTTGTAAACTGTTTGTCTCATCAAACCAGCCTCTCTTTCTGTTGATTATGAAATTTTCATGCTCTATTTCTTTTTACATTTTGTTATAGTAGAAACATCCTTTAAAATTAGTTACCCAGAATAAACATACAAACTCATTATCCTTTAAGCCTCAGCAACTGGTTTTTCTTCCTTGGGGTCCTGCTGTTTTATAATTTCCTGATATCTTCATTAGGTTCAAACTCTGAAAGTAAGTAACCTAAATTTACTTCCAAATTTAGAAAGAAGTTTGAGGTTTTATTTACACTTCCACTGCTTCTTTCCCAAAATTGTGCCTGTTGCTGTTTCAGAACTGACCTTCGATATCACTCCTCCTTACATAATCTCATCCTTCTACTACTATCTCTCCAGCATCCTTTTGTACAGCTTTATCCCAGAAGACACCAACGAGAAAACATGAATCGACACTGTGGTTGATCCCTGCTTTGAGGAGATGGCATTACCCTGACACAATTCCCTGGTGAGGAACAGTATGCTGCAGTCATAAAGGTTTGTCATTTAATTAGAGTCATACTGGATCCATGCACAAAGATGAGTATGATTCACATTCAAAAAATCTGAACAGGTCACAGGTCTTTGCATAAGTAATCTTTCCAAATCTGAAAAGGGAAAAATATTAGGTTTGTAAAATGTAACAATTTTTGAGATATGTTATAGCTTCTAACCTTAACCTAAACACACAATAAGCAATATGAAAATAACACACAAATTTCAAGCATACTCCAGTGTATCTGGTTGTTGCAAAAGGCATAACATACAAGACAATGAACAGACATGAGAAAAGAGCAATAGAAATACAAGGTCACTCTAGAAAATTACCCTATCTCTGAAAGCCTTCACAGCATTTTAGATTTTACTACTATTTTTTATTATTAAGTGGTGAAATGGTTTAAAGATGGATTAACACTGATAAATTAGCAGGAAATTCCATGAACACAATGCTTTAAATGAGCATATAATTCTACTGATGAGGGCTCCAAACCCCTGTGATACAACACAAGATAGCACTACATCATCTATGCTATTAGAGACCTTTACCCTATAAGGTGCCAAAATACTAAATTTATGCTGCATTCAATGCAAGGAAGCTATGAAACTGGAATCATTGCCTCATGAAACTGAATCCTTAAACATTAAGTTAATATGACATTCTTCATTGTTATTTTTTCTCCTGTAGTATTTGAAGCACCTCTTTTGGAAAAGTTTGCATTTATACATATCCTTGTATTTTCTCCTTCCTGCAATTGCATGCTATATGCAGACAATTTTATAACAGTGTTTTCTATTATAATGATATGCAAAACACTGTGCATTGTACCCTAATTACTGATGGGACAGTTAACAGAAACAAGCCTCAAATAATTATTTAACTGGAAAACAAGACAACATATGCAAAAACAGTAGCAAAGAGCAACACTTTATCTGGGGTTCATCAAGCAGCTGAACAATGCTTTCCCAAACATCTGCATCCCAAACAGCTCTTTGTATAGACCTACCTTAGAAAATACGTGCAGGAAAATAGGAAACTGATACTGCACTTAATCCCTTGTGGTCAGGGGACAGGATTGCTATGTCACACTCACCTGCAAGAAGCATTTCCTAGATCCACCCTCTAGATCTAGGGCTGCTGAGAGTCACTATTAGAAAATTCAAACAAGCTGCATGCTTTACATCAGACTTTGAGTGAGGCTATTTAATCTAGAACTGAAAATTATAACGTAATTCAAGATTTATGAAGAATAATTTCCCACTGTCAAAATTTACCCAATATGTTAGGAATATTGTTACCAGAGGAAGACAAGATTATGTATTTTACACTGTTCAAGAACAGTGCAGGTGATGAGAAAGTGACCAACACCATATTAGCACAAGGTTTATTACTCCCCTAAAGGAGTTTGATGGCTGATATAGTTCTGAAAGAAAACATGACATCTCAGGCCTTTTGCCTGGGACACAAGTTATAGCTGCTTTATACATCCTGAATTACTAATCACAGAGAGCTGAGCAAGATCAGTTCCCTTGCAGGCAGATGAGCTTCAAATGACACAGTGAGAGCTTATCACTAAAGAATTATATGTAACCTATTTGCACTGCTAATTCTTTGTATTAAATAACCACTTAAAATGTGACATTTAACAGCAAAACAAACAAAATGCCAACCTAAAATATGCCTAAGAAGCATTGAATACTTTCTAGCTTATCTGTCTTATTTACTGTGCAGCATGTATTAATGATGTTGATGACAGTATGAGGGGTAATGGTTTCAAGTTGCGCCAAGGGAAATTTAGGTTAGATATCAGGAGGAATTTCTNCTTCTAATTCAAAAATTACTTGACATCACTTTTCTACCATAATAATGTTACTGTTTCAAAGTAAGATAGTATTGCAGTTATCAGAGCTAGGAATAAGTTCTGTTCTCTAATCTGAAAAGGTAAAGAAAGATTTGTTTCTAGTCCTGGTATGCAAGATACCACATCAGTCATTACAAACCATTAACAGCCAAGCCTAGATGAACTAGTTAAGAGTAATTCAACTAAACCTATTATTTCCTTTCTTCAGAATTCTTGTGGATGTATCGAAATGTAGATATTATCTTCCTTAAATACAAAACAGCAGCCTATACAAATTAATTCGTCTGAATGGATAAGAGGGGAAGAGATTAGAACAGAAACCTTGACAAAAACAACTTTCTTGGATCTAACTGAGGCTTCTGTGGAAAAAAAGCAGACTCATACAATTCCTGCTACCACATTGCTTCGCTTTCTTGAATATCAACTAATATTTTTTGTAAGAATCCATGAGAAAAGATCAAAATCAGACTAAAGTCTAAGTAACCAAATACTGCCAACATTATTGCAGTTCCATGATGTAACATAGAACAATGGTAACTCATTTGCAGTATACTTCACCGTGCATGGTGCAGACACAGATTAGAGGATGACATAATGAATAAAGCACTGGCCTTTCACCCTTGGGATATTGTCCAGCCTGCAGTCCTATCAGATAATAGTTTTGGCAATCTCCACTCATCTCTTTTGGACACTAATCCCCTCTACAGAATCCATATAATTCATTATATAATTTAATACACCTGGCAACCTTACCACCAGTTCATTCTTTTGTTATGTAATGGCCCAAAGTGAAGTCGAGGGTGGTTAATGCTCTGACAACCAGCTATTATCTCCCATAACAGTTCATTTTGAGGGGATTATTGCAGTCATAAACCATTTTAGAAAAATTGGCAACTGGGAAAGCAGTGTAACAAAATAAGGTGATATTTAGAATTTTTATCACTGTTTTTCTACCAATCTGTAATGGAGCTTCTAGCATCCAGAAAATGCTGGAGAGGAAACTTGAGATTAAAGGGAGAAATCATGAGCCAAGAATCTGAGACTGAACAAGTTTATAGTTAGAAATTTTTGACTGCTTTAAGGTTACAGATTTTTTTTTGTTGTTGCCCTATTTTATTTTATTTGGTGGGGGGGGTGAAATAGGCAGTATATTTCTTCTTTATTTTCTCTATTATTAGTTCACCTCTTCCCTTTAACAGCAGTCTTCCTTTTTCATCTTGAAGTATTTCACCAGTGTTACTCCAGTTTTAGAGCCATAAATGAACAAGGGACTTCATTGTTATCAGGACCAATCACTGATCAGACAAGATGAAGAGGAGTTTTACTCAGTTTATGGGATTAAATAAAAAAATAAAATAAAAAAAAAAAAAAAAGAACATATTAGGAAAATGAGCAGTTGAGACTTCAGTCTAAAATGCAATGGCATTAACATATGAGGAAAGAGACAATAGTACCAAGGTACTCGCAGTCATGAAATTAGTGTGTGCAATTCTCACTAGAAACAGTTCTACAAGTTTGTAAAAAGGCTTTAAAACATTCACCAGTTAAAATCTAACAGAATGCAATTGTTGTCCAAGCACTAAATTATGAAAGGCAAAATGATTTGGTAGACATCAAACTGTAGAAAGATAGTTGAAATATATATCAGATGCAAAGTCCTTCTGGGCTCTCTGTTAGGTTCACCCTAAGCTAATAAAAATCTGTAAAACAACGCTATAAAAATTTGAACCATAGCCACTCCTGATCTGAGAGGCATTACTGAGATATCCAGTTGAATTACTGAGATATCCTGTTGAATGAACATAATCTGTTTCATGGACACTTTATGGAATTGTATTGAAGTGAGCTTCTGTATTTCATGACTTGGGGTATCATGTACCTGTCTTTTTTTCATGCGGAATTGACTTGAGGAAGCTTACTTTCACTACAAGGAGAAGTAAATCCCTGCCTGCACTTTGAATCAACCATTTTGGGTAAAAGTAAATTTTTTATTGAGCTCAACTTTGTAAGCCGATTTTTGGTTCTGTACAATGGAATTTTACGTTAGTATACTTACTCCAGTGACAAAAGATTGAAGTTCTAGAACTCCAATCAGAAACAGGAAGACTTTTATAATATAGCACAAAAAAATGTAGTTGCAAAGATATTTGAAATTACAAGTATAATAGAATAAAACTGAAGGTTTTATTTACAAGAACAGGGAAAAAACCTCCACATGGAATTTTCACATTACCTTACTAATTCGTTGAAACTAAAAATCAGCCAAAGCAAAAGCTTCAAATGCAGATACTGCTCTGATGGAACAGCACAAACCCTGTTTGGCAAAACTCTGGTAGGAATGTTGGACTTCTTATGATTTCTTCAACAAAATCTTTCTAAAAATGCTGAGTTAGTGGACAAAAAAGAAAAAAAAGATATTAAATAAAAAGTCTGAAACTTTTTATTTAACTGAAACACTGAAAAGCATGTAATCCTTCAGAAACTCTGTATATACACCATTAATTGCTTGAACCTGGAACAGGCTGCCCAGGGGGGTTGTGGAGTCTCCATCTCTGGAGACACTTAAGACCCGCCTGGATCTGTTCCTGAGAGACTTGGTCTAAGTGATCCTGCTCAGGCAGGGGGGTTGGACTAGATGATCTTCTAGGTCCCTTCCAGCCCCTAATTTCTGTGATTCTGTGATTCTGTGATTCTGTGATTCTGTGAACCATAAAGTGTTACATCAAGGACATCAAATAGATAACATACTCCTTTACCTTGACAGTTCAAACAACTGAAGGCAACTGCTGCTCAGCCTGTCATAGAATACGAGTAATAAAGTTACTATAGAGCATTTAAAGTTATCTTCAATTAAAAATTAANCACCAAATAAAATAAAAATTGGCAACTGGGAAAGCAGTGTAACAAAATAAGGTGATATTTAGAATTTTTATCACTGTTTTTCTACCAATCTGTAATGGAGCTTCTAGCATCCAGAAAATGCTGGAGAGGAAACTTGAGATTAAAGGGAGAAATCATGAGCCAAGAATCTGAGACTGAACAAGTTTATAGTTAGAAATTTTTGACTGCTTTAAGGTTACAGATTTTTTTTTGTTGTTGCCCTATTTTATTTTATTTGGTGGGGGGGGTGAAATAGGCAGTATATTTCTTCTTTATTTTCTCTATTATTAGTTCACCTCTTCCCTTTAACAGCAGTCTTCCTTTTTCATCTTGAAGTATTTCACCAGTGTTACTCCAGTTTTAGAGCCATAAATGAACAAGGGACTTCATTGTTATCAGGACCAATCACTGATCAGACAAGATGAAGAGGAGTTTTACTCAGTTTATGGGATTAAATAAAAAAATAAAATAAAANTTCTAATTTTTAGGGAATAAAAAAAAAAAAAAAAAAAAAAAAAAAAAAAAGAACATATTAGGAAAATGAGCAGTTGAGACTTCAGTCTAAAATGCAATGGCATTAACATATGAGGAAAGAGACAATAGTACCAAGGTACTCGCAGTCATGAAATTAGTGTGTGCAATTCTCACTAGAAACAGTTCTACAAGTTTGTAAAAAGGCTTTAAAACATTCACCAGTTAAAATCTAACAGAATGCAATTGTTGTCCAAGCACTAAATTATGAAAGGCAAAATGATTTGGTAGACATCAAACTGTAGAAAGATAGTTGAAATATATATCAGATGCAAAGTCCTTCTGGGCTCTCTGTTAGGTTCACCCTAAGCTAATAAAAATCTGTAAAACAACGCTATAAAAATTTGAACCATAGCCACTCCTGATCTGAGAGGCATTACTGAGATATCCAGTTGAATTACTGAGATATCCTGTTGAATGAACATAATCTGTTTCATGGACACTTTATGGAATTGTATTGAAGTGAGCTTCTGTATTTCATGACTTGGGGTATCATGTACCTGTCTTTTTTTCATGCGGAATTGACTTGAGGAAGCTTACTTTCACTACAAGGAGAAGTAAATCCCTGCCTGCACTTTGAATCAACCATTTTGGGTAAAAGTAAATTTTTTATTGAGCTCAACTTTGTAAGCCGATTTTTGGTTCTGTACAATGGAATTTTACGTTAGTATACTTACTCCAGTGACAAAAGATTGAAGTTCTAGAACTCCAATCAGAAACAGGAAGACTTTTATAATATAGCACAAAAAAATGTAGTTGCAAAGATATTTGAAATTACAAGTATAATAGAATAAAACTGAAGGTTTTATTTACAAGAACAGGGAAAAAACCTCCACATGGAATTTTCACATTACCTTACTAATTCGTTGAAACTAAAAATCAGCCAAAGCAAAAGCTTCAAATGCAGATACTGCTCTGATGGAACAGCACAAACCCTGTTTGGCAAAACTCTGGTAGGAATGTTGGACTTCTTATGATTTCTTCAACAAAATCTTTCTAAAAATGCTGAGTTAGTGGACAAAAAAGAAAAAAAAGATATTAAATAAAAAGTCTGAAACTTTTTATTTAACTGAAACACTGAAAAGCATGTAATCCTTCAGAAACTCTGTATATNACCATAAAGTGTTACATCAAGGACATCAAATAGATAACATACTCCTTTACCTTGACAGTTCAAACAACTGAAGGCAACTGCTGCTCAGCCTGTCATAGAATACGAGTAATAAAGTTACTATAGAGCATTTAAAGTTATCTTCAATTAAAAATTAACTTTAGTTCTACTTTATCTTTTTTTGTAGCCCTACAGAATCCATATGTTCTCACTGTTAAAGTAAAGCTAAATATTTAATACACTGTTCTAATTAGTTACAAACTATTGCCTGTTTTAAGTCTGTAAATGAATGTGAAGAGACTTTTGAAGCCTAACATTAACCTTCATCCATTCCAGCTATATGAGAGAAATTACAGGCTCTAATTAGACTCTTTAAACTGCAAAGAAATAGAATTTTCATAACCAGCTTATTAAAAAATGAAGGCCCTCTTGGGACAGGGCAAATTGCTTCTACCCTGATCCGCTTATCCTTGTAGAACACCATACAGAAGACTCATGTTGTCTTACTTACACAGCTCACATTTCTCCCAAATTAACGAGCACTCAAATTATTCCAGCTGCCCCCTTGACACAGGGAAAAATAGAAAATCCATGGCTGCCAAGTGACGTGTACAACCCAGCTGCTAAATAAAATATGCTTAAGGGGACACAGCTGTTGAGGTGCCTATTTACATTAAAATAAGTCCATGGATACAGAACAAATGTCTAAAGACAGCAAACAGGGTATAACACTTTGTTTAACCCTTTCATTAAGCCAGGTCACAAAAATTTGCAGCATAATTTATAGACAACATAAAAGCTGTTCCGTAAGAGTTAACTGTCTTCTTAACAATTTCATGATACTGTGATTTATAGGCCATATTTTTAAGTATCTTACAAAACACGAGTGCAATACAACTGACATGAAAATTACCATACCTGTTAAAGACCCGCTGAAATGTTAGGAGGCAATACAGTGTTCTGTTTCCTAATCAGGAAAAAGTGATTTTGGCCAAAGTACACCTTAGATCTAGCACCAAAATCCAGTTTCAAGTCAGTCAAAAGCATTTTCTTTATTCAGTAAGTACGTATTAATTCCAAGCTATAAGAAAGCATATATGCAAGCTAACTAACAAGAAGTGTACAACAAAACGTAGAAGATAAAGGAGGTTTAAGTAGTCAGTGATTTATTTCAACCTTCAGCAAAAAATAAAACTTGAGCAGTCATTATGAGAAACTGAGGTGATATTTCAAAGTAAAATGGTAGAAGTAAAAATTTATTTAAATCAATGAAGCCTGATAAAATTTCCCCTATTTTGTAAGATCTGTGGACAGCAAAGGAAGTGCCAAGGACAAGAAAAGGGAAACATTTAAAAATATTTCTAATTTCAAAATCAGGAAAAAACCTGTAGAATTACTTCCTGGATAGTACTACCCAGCAAAACACTAGACAAAGTTACTAAGCAATTAATTCACAAGCACATATGACATAACATGGAAAGAAATAGCCAACGTCAGTCTAAAAGCCATTCTGTCAAACCAATCTAATTTCATTTTAAGACATATTATATGGAGAAAAGTGGAGGAGAAAGAGATATTGGTTAAATTTCATAAACATTTTAGAAGTATGGTCATTCACACCAATCTAGTACTCATAGGCAGCATATCATCTATGAAAACTTCTAATTGTGACTGGCAGAAAAAGAAACCACAGCATCTTGCCTGCTCAGTGTAACGACTAATGAGATTAACATAAGGTGAATTCACTTTTCAGACAGCTGTGCTCTCAAAATGTATTTATTATTGTCATATTATAAAGATAATCTGGTGCAGAATGATCTGTCCTGGATTGACTACAATTTAATAATCTGATTCAGGATTTTTGTGACTGACAAAGAGAACAGTTAAAAATTAGTCAAATGACATGAAGCTGGAAATTGTTCCAAACACTTTGGAGCACAGAATTAGAAATCAGAATAGCATTTTTTAGCTACTTTGAAAAGAACAAGACTAAATTCAGTTCAAATAAGTATGTAACGAGTTGAGATGGTTCTTCGGGCCAGGCATATAGGGACTTGTGTTTTGGGGTTATTTTCTAATGGTGTAGTATTTTGGTGTTTTTTCTTCTTGTAGGTATAGTTGGGCTTGGTGATCTAGAAGGTCCTTTCCAATCATGATTATTCTGTGATTCAGTAATTAGGAGTGAAAGTTCTAATACATTGACAAAAGATGAGGAAAATGTTAGTAGGGTACCAGAAAATTATCTGGATTTTAGAAAGAACAACAAATTAATTGTGGATTCACAGATATTAGGGGTTGGAAGGGACCTGGAAGATCATCTAGTCCAACCCCCCTGCCTGAGCAGAATCACCTAGACCAAGTCTCCCAGGAACAGATCCAGGCGGGTCTTAAGTGTCTCCAGAGAAGGAGACTCCACAACCTCCCTGGGCAGCCCATTCCAGAGTTCTGTCAACCTCCCTGTGAAAAAGTTCTTCCTAACTAATTCATTGAAACTAAAAATCAGATCAACAATGAAAAACTACTGAAATAAAAGCAAATACCAAACAGTTGCTGCACGTGTGTGAAAAGAAATGGCAACACATACTTGACATGAATGCAAGATAAAGGAGGTGACTATTCAGACCTACCCTGAATAAGAAAATGGAAAAAAGCTTTGACTAAAATTAGTTGATTGTTAAAAAGGTTTGTGATGAAGGAGAAATCCTGCATGTCCACAAGAATTTATTTCTTTTACTTCTCATTAGCTGTCCTAGATAATTTTATAAGCACTGTAAATTATAACGCCATCGAACAGTAAGACACATATCACATAAGCCAAAATACATTATAATGGTCACCATAGTTAGTTAAACATGAAATACAAGCTTCATTATAACTGATACTACTTTTCTGATTGTATCTTGAACATGTAATATAATAATTTAACTGTGGCCAACTCCATGTGCTAGGTTACTGAGATAGATGTCTACATCTTCCTATTAACACTTTTATATTGTTGACAAAACATATTTTTTTAACGATAGTTTCAATTTGTTCATGTTTCAACACCTGTGAAATAGCAGATGAGGTGTTTGAAAGTAACTTTTTTGGCTACTTTAAAACTGGTACTAGAAAGAATAACAATGAGAAGCTGAACTTTGTTGGATGCTAAATACAAAAAACGATTTAGAAAAGTCCATCCTTGGAGTTCAGAACTTCAGGGGTTTTTTTTAACATGACTCTCAAGCTATGCTGTAAATTCTGTAGTTAATTATAAAAACATGCTCTGTTTGCTCTCCATTTTCATCACTGGTTTTGCATTGTCCAAATCATATAAAAGTATGCAGTGATGTCACCATATGTACCATGGACAAGAAAAACAGATGAATACTCTATAAACATTCTTCGCTCTTAGAACATGTAGCCTAAACAAAATGCTTCCTCCTCCTTTTACAGAAACATGGGAAAAATAAGAACTGGGAAACAAAATTAGGACATTGATCATCAGCACGCTTACATTTGGCTTACATTTGACATCAAGAAATACAGGAAAGTGTTAGTGGCAAAAAGTGGGGAACTCCAAAGTTAAGAGAAAAAAAGAATTCATTTTGTTGAATGAATTTTGACACTGAGCAAACGATTTCCTAAAAAACTTACTGACATGTTACATCACTCTATGCATTATTCCTTGTGGAAAAATATTTTCAGAAAACAATTGAATTTAAACAAAGACCACCTTTTCTTGGTTTTTTACTCTATCACTATGCCAATTGCAAGATCTAAAATCATATTGTTAATTCAGAACTCTGTGACATATTTAACACGTAGAGCTGTTTTACATATC
>VYZU01027754.1:0-26190 GCA_013401355.1 Ceyx cyanopectus
ACTATTGCTGCTGGTGCTGCTGTCAGCTACCACATGTTGTGGCCCGAAACCACTGCCTGGATCCAGCCCGAGACTGAAGTGTTTGCTCATCTTGGCTGCTCAATCAGACTGAAAAGTTAGTTGGTTGGTTGGTTGCTACCTTGAAGAAATATAAAAGCACAGAAATCTTTGAGGAATTCCTGAATGAGGACACAAATTAGTGAAGAATAATGAATTACAAAATGTGCAATGGTTGTGGTCTCATAGGAAGTTGGTTTATTGGAGTTTTTAGAATAAAGCTCAGAGTGAGGTGCTTGGCTGTAGCTAGAGAAGGGGAGAGTCCTTGGAAGTCAGTGGATGCTTTCATTTAATTCTGTGTTTTATTAGAACATGTTACTGGTGCTTTAGATACAGGAGACTGGGGGATATATAATTTTCATTTGGAGTCATGTCAGGTTTTCCATTCTAACACATTCCGGAGACAATCACACAGCTGTAACATTTCTGTTCAAACATGAAATTCATCCAGTGATGTTCAATTCTCTCATTGTAGCCTCCCTCTGAAGAAATAAAAACAGGCGAGGATGAAGATGAGGAAGATAATGATGCTCTGTTAAAGGAAAACAATGAAAGTAAGATTTGCATGTTCTCAGCCTTTCCAGTTCTCTCTTGACCTGTGTTGTAGAAGCTGTTTTAGTGTCTACTGAGGGCTGCTAGCCCTGGTTACCCCAGTCCTTCTGCCTGAACCCACATTTGTACCAGAAAGTGCAGACCTTTCAGGGCACAGGGCACCAGCAGCAACCTCTGGCCTGTGGCCTGAGTTGCATCCAACTTGCTGAAGTTGGATTAGAACTCCCTTTAGGAGTCTCCTCCACCTGTCCTGCTGCCCAGTGTGTGTTCACTGTTCATTAGGTGTTGGTGTTAAAACCCTAGTGTTCCTGCCCCACTGGCCTCTTCCTTCTGCCCTTCACTGCCTCCCTCTGGCTCCTGCTGGCACTTGGAGAACTGGATGTATTCCAACCCCAAGATCTTTCCTTTTCATTTAAAGGATCTTAAAAGGCAAAAGCTTATTTGTGTGAAGAGCAGCCCTCCTGAGAAATGTCATCTCTTGTTCCACTCACTGGCCTTTCATGTTTGTCTCTTGCCTGTAACCCTGGTACATCATGCTCCTTAAGTGTCCTTCCCTGTGCCTGGGCATCCTTCCACCCTCACCTCCCAGCATTTTGTTGCTGGCTCTGGATCCATCACAGGGAGATGGGGCAGGCAGGTTTTCTCTATCATGGGCAGTTGGGATGTTCCTCTTGAACCCCAGGTTTCACATCTGTAAACTCCTCTTGAGCAGCTTTTCCCAACAGAAGGAGGGTGTAGGTTGGTGTGTCAGTGAACACATGGCCCGGGGCAGGAGCTGGATCTGCAGCCTGTGCAGCCACTCCCTGTGTCTCACCTGTTCCTTCTCTCCCTTCCCCAGGCCCAGAGGTGCAGCGGGACAAGCCCATGACGGGGGAGCAGATTGAGTCGTTCGCGCTGAGGCTGGGGGAGCAGTGGAAGGCCCTGGCCCCCTACCTGGAGATGAAGGACCCGGACATCCGGCAGATCGAGTCGGACAGCGAGGACATGAGGATGAGAGCCAAGCAGCTGCTGGTCGCCTGGCAGGATCAGGAGGGTGCCCACGCCACCCCCCACAACCTGATCACTGCCCTGGCCAAGGCTGGGTTAAGTGAGCTGGCAGAAGCCCTCACCAACGACACCGACTCCAGCAGCTGACTGTGGAGGCTGCTGTGGCTGTTGCTCACNTGCAGTAGGAGGGCTTGGCATTAGCAGAGCCCAGGTGGCTCCTGGTGGAGAGAGGCAGCAACTGGCTGCTGTGGGTTCCTCTGTGGCTGTGTGTGAAGGACTTCTCAGGCAGCACATGGGCTGGGGGGGAGCTGTAGCCCATGAATGTTCCAGTGAGTCAGTTCTGAGGAACAGAAGGGGCTCTGATGGGATCTGAGTCAGGGTATTTGCTTTTAGTGGAGACCTGGGGTCCTCAGGGTGCTGTGCTCTGCTCTCCTGTGGAAGAACTGGCTCTCTGAGGACCTTGACAGCCAGTCATTTTGGAGGGATCCTCTCTTGGTTTTATTGGTAATAACTTTAGTCTCTGCATGTTTGGCCGTGTAGGAACTACCCTGCCGTATGAAACAAGGTAATTTAGGGCTGTTTGTGTCCCACTGTGATGGGACAGCAGGTTTCATTTGAAGCCTGAGGCTGTCAGTGGGTACAAGCTGTTGTGTGCAGCTGGAGCTGCTTTTCCTCAGCCATGGAGGGATCTGTAGCCAGCTCCACCTGGCTTTGTGGGCATTGCTTACAGCACTTGTGCCATGTAGTGAAATCTCTAATTGCTGAGTGTTTGCCAAACACTCTTCTGCAGTTGCTGTGCCAGTTATTAAATCATCCCTGTGGCTTTCCAGGGTGGTTTGCTACCAGCTGGGATGTGTGTTCCTGTCTGCAGAGCTCAGTGTCTGCTCCCCTGCTCTGGATGCAGCTGTCTTGGGCAGTTGATCAGTGGGAGCTTCAGTGAAGGTTGGCATTGGAGGGGTGTTGGAGCCAATACAGCCTCTTGCAACCCATGGCAGGCCCTCTCTGCTGCAAGGTGTGAACTGTAGCTGCAGGTAAGGGACTCGACACACTGGGAAGGGTGGTGTGGGGATGACCAGCAGCTCCTGCAGGGAGCCCACCTGCCACCAGGAAAGCTGGGGATGAGGTTGGCAGCTGAGGGTGAGGGATGCCAGTCAGTCATGTTCCTCGTGCTTCACCATGACCCAGCATCTTGGTGCTGGTTTTCAAGGCCAGGGATTTGGGCATGGGGCTGAGGGGTGCCCCCCCACCAGATGAGCTTTGATTCCTTTCTCTGACCCAGCAGAATATGGGGTTGTTTTGTGCCTGGAGAAGTGCAGATTTGGGGCTTTTCCCTGCACAGGTCTGATGGTCACCATTCAGCAGCACTGCTCTGGCCCTGGCTTCAGATCAAGGGTTGGGCAGACTCAGAAATGGAGCAGGGACTGTCCTGGCTGCTGCTTCTCCAGGGGTGTCAGTGTCCCTGCTGAGGATGAGTGGAGCCAGGGAGTCAAGCTGTAGTGCAGTTGTCAGACACTACAGAGTCACACAGCTCAGCATCAGGAACAAGCAAGAGGAGCAGAGAAGTGGGCAGAGCTCTTTCAGGAAGGAAAACCAAGAAAACTTATTTACAAAACAAGCCCCCATGCTTAGATGGAGTTAAGAGGAGCAGGGCAGGAAACAAATCCCCCTGGCTTTACTTCATACCTTGCATAAGACCTTCCTCAGCACAGGCCCCAGAGGTGGAAACAAACACATATCTCCACACTTGCCAAGATTTGGAATTTCTTTAATGGAGACACATTGATCACAATTGATTCTGAAGTCATGAAATGCCAGCAACAGAACAGACTGAGTTAGCAGGTCAGGCTGGACAAGTTACTTGATTGTAGCCACAGGGCTGGGCTCCCGGCAGCAGCACTGAATTACACAACAAGGCAACAGTTTCTCTTCCACCTTCCCAACACAAGGTGTGGGGTAAGGCAAAGGATGGACAGCTATTGAACTGTGGTATAAACCATGCAAGAGTAACAAATGTGAGAACAGATGTGTCATAAATACTTGACATTAGAGAGAACAGGGGGGGTGGGCAGAGGCTCATTTAAAAAACAAATGTCTCCCAGACATTAAAGCTTTTTGTCGTCACCCCCATGGGCAGGCCAGGCTGAGTAGTTGGGACAGGGGTCACTTTTGAAACCATCCCCCTTCTTCACATGAAAAGGTTGGAAGAAATGATCTATCCACTTACTAAAGCTCTGGGGTTAAAGAAGTGATCAGTACTCAACATGTATTTCACATGGAGGCAGAATGCCCAACTGAAACTACTGCTCAGGCTGCTCCTCCCCAGCTTCGATTCTGCGAGGCCCGTAGAGCAGCACGTAAGCTATATGCCAGTCTCCACCCCCAGACAGCCTCAGGATATCCTCAGGGGTCACAATGCTGACTTTGTCATCATCAAATTTAATCCATTCATCTGCAAGAGAAACAGGAGAGTTACTGGACACCCAGGCTAAGCTGCCTGACAGCCCCTGCCAGGAGAGGAGCTGGGAGGAGTCTGTAAGTGCTGGGGTTTTCATTTGTACCTTGTTTCCTTTTCACCCAAGATACATAATGGCCAGAGGAACTGGATCTGCCTTGGTGTGTTAACACTGCCTGCAGGTCATAATAGCCACAGTTATTAGAACCAATATCTGAGGGAAGAGGGGAGAAAGAAAAAAGTTAATGTGTCTTACAGGCCCAGCACCCAGAGATGTGCACCCCCTGCAGCACCCCACCCTGCTCAAGCCCATTCCACCATGGCTCTGAAGCCCTGGCCACTCAAAGCCACAGCAGCTTCCAGCCAGGAGAGCCCCTCTGGACACTCAAGAGTGTTGTCCATGTTCACACCATCAGTAGGTGTCCTGGGGGTGATCCCAGTGCAGTGAGCTTCATGTGTTACAACAGTGATGGAGTCAGAAACCTGCAGGCAGGTTCAGAGAATCCTTCAGCTTGGAAAGGCCCCTTGGGATTCTCCAGTCCAACCATCAGCCCTACTCTACACAGTTCACCCCTAAACCATGTCACTCAAAAACACATCCAAATGACCCTTCAACACCCCCAGGGCTGGGGACTCAACCCCCTCCCTGGGAGCCTGGGCCAGGCTCTGGATACTCCTGTGAAAATTTTCTCTCCTGCCCATCTGCCCCTCCCCTGGAGCAGCTGGAATCCATCCCCTCTGGTTCTGTCACTAATAACCTGGCAGCTGGAGGCTGCAACTTTCCCTCTCTCAGCAGCACCTTCACTTGCCTGATCTTGCCCATCCTTTAATTTCTATCACTTTCTGAAGGTTCATTTTCTAAGGCATTAAAAAGAACCAGGGTTCTCCAAATACCCTACCAGGAGGTGCACTTATAGATGCCCCAGGGAGCTTGTGGAGTCTCCTGCTCTGGGACTTCCCAGTCCCGCCTGGATCTGTTCCTGTGTGGGCTGCCCTGGGTGACCCTGCTCTGGCAGGGGGTTGGACTCCATGAGCCAGAGCTCCCTCCCTACCCCCAACACTCTGTGACTCTCTGATTAGTAAAATTGGAAGTTACCTTAGAATGGATTTACTTCTCTGTACTCACCATCAGGAAAAGAAAATGGTTCATATTTAACTTCTTTCTGTGCACCATCACTTTTACTAGACTGAAGAACAGAACATGGTGAGTTAGTGTGGAGTGGTGGTGAGAGCTTTAGCACAGTCACCCCAAACACCAACTCTCATTTAAAGATGTTTCTAAGCCTCAACTTTTGTTCAACTTGAAACAAGTTCCATTACTGTGTTTCTAGCTGGACATCCAAAAGCCAGATCTAAACAAGGATTAGATCTGGCTAATTCTGCACTTGGGAGGTTTTATTCCTTGTTAGGAACTCACTAACAGCAGAAGGGGCAACAATAAAGTATCAAGGACAGATTCTATTGGTTGAAAACAGCACTTTCCTTGCTCCTAACTGTGTACATTTAAACATATATTTAAACATTATTTAATGTTTAAATAAAACAGCCCAGAGTTAGGCCAGGAAAAAGGGTAGAAAAACCTTTAACAAAAGTGGCTAAAGTTCCTTTCTAGCCTTGTGCTTTTTTTCTTCATTAAAGATGATGTAGCCAGAGTAGGAAATGAAACCATTTCCCATCAGTACAGTCGTGCAGCTCACTAGCAAATAGATTCTGTTATCAGACATTCAGCAGCCCTTCCCAGTTGGTGTACAGGGCACAGGGCCCTCTACTCCACCAAACAGGTGACCTGCCAGCAAGTCTAGAGAATAATTCTGTGTAGTTGGTAGAAAACCTTTAGACATGACACTGGCAAGCAGAAGCACTGCATTGTAATTCATTTTGAAGTTAAAAATGTAAGCAATGTGCTTGTCTACAGGAGTTAACATTTCTCACCAAGCAGCCAAAGCTGCTATTGTATCTTCTTGGAAATACACAAGAAAGATCTAAAGCTCCAGACCAAGAATGCCCACCAAGAAAACTCTTTCAGGAAGTCACATTTTCTCTGGCTCTTATGGGTACCCAGTGTCAGAGGTAAGACTTCTCTAGCCCAAGCATCCATTAAACAGTCAGACACTTACATTCTTTGGCTGTTGATTTACTTTTTTGTCTTCTAGATCTTTGAATTTTGATCGATATGAAACCATTTTTTCCTGGAGGTCTGGTGTGCACAGCTCATACACATCCAACATGAGAGGAAATTTAACATCCTAGGAAGTAAAAAGCATAAAGATTATTCAGATAATTTGGTACTCCACATGAAAGTGTTCTCCTGGGGGAGGACAACACCAAGTCCAATTAAATGCAACTCTCATCAGATTCATGACTGTGACCTCCTGAGATGCTGCTGCCAGTTACATACCTACTGGGCTGAAATGCCTGCACAGAATGTCTGCTCCAGGACAAATACCCCACCAGAAATTATTACATTCAGTTTAGCCATTTAGATTCTTTATTACTAGCTGTCATACTTTTATACTAGGGAAGGCCCTAGAAGGAAATAAATGGGTGGAGGATGAGTGTAGACTGGGAGAAATGTCAGTGTTCACAAAAGCTGAAGTGTGCCTCCAACCTTCATTCCCTTGCTTGGCTGGCATGGATCAGGCATCACCTACCTACCATATGGTCTCTCAGCTAAGGCCAACAACTGGTTCTGGTATTTGTTAAGCAGAAAGCCAGACAATTAAGAAACTAATACAAGCAGTGTTTGTTACATAAACATGACTCATCAACTTTAGAACCCTGTCCAGTAACTGACAGCACAGCCCTCTCCTTCAGGAATGCACTCTGAATGCACTGCCCAAGAGAGCCCAAAAAACAGCCTGGAAGTATAAGAGTGAATTCAAGTCATGTCCTTTGCCTCCTCCCAGAGTCTCCTTCCGTAGCACAGTTTGCCACACACCATCACAGCTGGGAACAAAGTTGCACTTCAGCAAGGAAACTGCACTGCTGGGATTTCAAAATGCAGTCTAACAGCAAACACTACAGAGTGGCCTTCCTGCATTAGATATCTACCTGTGATAACAGCTTAGAGAAATAGGAAGTAGAATTAAACAGCAATATGCAGAAAACTCACCTTAAGAACTTTGGCATTCACAGATTCTTTCTCTTTGTAAAAAAATCTAACCATCTGAATTGTCAGGTAGGCTGGCAGTCGACTGATTTTAGACTGTGAAAGAGATGTAGGAGAAAAATATTAGTGTAGATATTCACACATCTTTTATACCTTCAACACTGCTCATCCTACATTACAGACTATTCTGGAAAGAGATCTGTACACAAGTATTTAGGAATGTCACACAGGAATATAACAAGGCCTTCTGTTTTGAAGCTCTACACAGTAGTGCACTCAAAGGAATTATAAACTTATTTCTTGGTAGTGGACATTCAGATACTTTATAACCCTAAATCAAATCACATGCTGTTGCAGCAGTAACTTTGTGTTCTGGGACAGAAAATTGAGAACAGCTAAAAGAATGAGAGGAAGAAAAGCAGCACTCACAGATTTGATATAGAGTGCATTTCTCTGCAGTGTTGGAGACAGCTTTGTGATTTCCTCTTGAAGACGCTGAAGAAAAAAAAAAACAGAATAAAAAAGAGAGTAAAACCTACACATCCCAAACTCAGCTCCAAGAGAAGCACAGCACAGGTACACCACAAACTATCTATCCTGCCAACCTCTCCTGTTGCTAGCACTCCTTACAAGACAAAGTTTTCAATTCCTTGGCATAAAGACCATGGCCATTTCTTCATTGCTCAGCTCCAAGCTCACTGCTGAGTCACTGAGCTTCTCTCTGCAGAAAGTTTTATTCCACAGGAATGGAACCTGGAACTGGACTGGGCTATGAACTCTATCTGGACTGGGTTATCAATGTGTGTCACCTTTGGAACACAACTAGAAAATCTGACACAAACTATGTCAAGAACTTCTGCTTAAAGAGTTCAAAGATAATGTTGTGTCAGAAAGTAATACCCTGTTCAAAATACACAAAATTATTTTTATTTTTGTTCCATCATCCATCCCCGTTTTAAAAAATGTGACTTCTGGGGAAGCATTTGCAGCCTCCTCAAATGATGAGACTCATATATTTGAAGGAAGGCAGCTGAACAAGCAGCAAACTGCCTTGCACTTGGTTCCCTACATGGGGAAGATCATGCCAGGGTCAGGAAAATGCTGTTGCTTTACATTGACAGGCAACTCATTTTCACTGCCATCTTCCCACTGAACACAAAAGCAAATCATAAAACCCAAATATCTTAGAACTTTTGGAAAGCCTTGACAGTAGATGTCAATCCCAAATGAGAGATTAAAAGCTGGGGGTATTTACAATTTCATTTTAAGTTATAATTGCTCACCAATTTCAGGCCTGTAAACAGGTATTTAACTTCTTGATTGATGAAGCAACTAAGCTGGAGCAGATTCTCCTTTCCTTTAGTAACCTCCTCTTCTTCAGCTTCTGTACATTTCATGCTTCACAAAATTAAGGAAAATCATCATGCTGAACAGCAGAGTAACTGAAGAGAATCCTGTGCTGGTGCATCAGTAGTGCTTTTCCTTCTTGCAGTATAAAAAAGAAGGTATGAAACAGCCCTTCCTTCTACCCAAGCTGTTCCCTCATGTCTAATGCCAAGTGGCAGCTGAGGCAGAACATCCCCAAAAAAGGGTTTTAATCACCTCTCAAGCCTGTGAGGCCAGCTCTGTTCCTTCTCCTCCCTACCACCACCCAAGACCCAGATCAAACCAACTGTCTGCCAATATCAAGCTATGAAGCCCTCCTTGCAACATCACAAGCCACCCCTGATTGCAATATTCCTACTGCTGGCCAGACTTGCCTTTTCTTTCTCCCTGTACAGCCCCCTGCCCTGCCTCCTGTCTGTCCTCATCNACAGACAAGTTAATGTAGACCCACTCTGTGCTCCTGCAATACATCATTCCCTCTCCTCCCCAGTACACAGCTTTGTTTTCTCTGCTGCTCTGAACAATGCTGCTCATCCTCCCTGCTCTCAGCTGCTGAGGTTTGGAGTTCTCATCACTCCAAGTCTTGCCTGAGTCTTTAGGATACGCTGTTTCAAATTCAATGCTGAAGAACTGGTCAATTAAACTCTTCCTTTTAGAAGATGCTGCTGTAGCTCCAGAGTCTGTCTGTAAAACAAAGGCTTTGATATTGTACCTTTAAATAGCAGGTAAAGACACAATTCTTTCCAGACAAAACAACCCCATTGATTTAAGTTCTTTAAAGCCCATTCTTTCATCTTTCTATAGGTGCATTTTCTCCTCACACAGCACACAAGTTTCAAAACAAATGCATTTATACCATGCTGCTGAAGGCACCTCAAAGCTTAACAGCAAGCAAGATTTCTAACAGAAAGTCACACCTCCTTGCCCCCTGACTTAAATCTGTATTAAATTTGATAAAAGTTATCTATTTTTGCCCTGATAAAACAGCTTCCTCTCCAGAAAGAGTTTACAGAGAATGAAGAGTTGGTTTGGTAAAGTCTTCTGNGTGGACATTCAGATACTTTATAACCCTAAATCAAATCACATGCTGTTGCAGCAGTAACTTTGTGTTCTGGGACAGAAAATTGAGAACAGCTAAAAGAATGAGAGGAAGAAAAGCAGCACTCACAGATTTGATATAGAGTGCATTTCTCTGCAGTGTTGGAGACAGCTTTGTGATTTCCTCTTGAAGACGCTGAAGAAAAAAAAAAACAGAATAAAAAAGAGAGTAAAACCTACACATCCCAAACTCAGCTCCAAGAGAAGCACAGCACAGGTACACCACAAACTATCTATCCTGCCAACCTCTCCTGTTGCTAGCACTCCTTACAAGACAAAGTTTTCAATTCCTTGGCATAAAGACCATGGCCATTTCTTCATTGCTCAGCTCCAAGCTCACTGCTGAGTCACTGAGCTTCTCTCTGCAGAAAGTTTTATTCCACAGGAATGGAACCTGGAACTGGACTGGGCTATGAACTCTATCTGGACTGGGTTATCAATGTGTGTCACCTTTGGAACACAACTAGAAAATCTGACACAAACTATGTCAAGAACTTCTGCTTAAAGAGTTCAAAGATAATGTTGTGTCAGAAAGTAATACCCTGTTCAAAATACACAAAATTATTTTTATTTTTGTTCCATCATCCATCCCCGTTTTAAAAAATGTGACTTCTGGGGAAGCATTTGCAGCCTCCTCAAATGATGAGACTCATATATTTGAAGGAAGGCAGCTGAACAAGCAGCAAACTGCCTTGCACTTGGTTCCCTACATGGGGAAGATCATGCCAGGGTCAGGAAAATGCTGTTGCTTTACATTGACAGGCAACTCATTTTCACTGCCATCTTCCCACTGAACACAAAAGCAAATCATAAAACCCAAATATCTTAGAACTTTTGGAAAGCCTTGACAGTAGATGTCAATCCCAAATGAGAGATTAAAAGCTGGGGGTATTTACAATTTCATTTTAAGTTATAATTGCTCACCAATTTCAGGCCTGTAAACAGGTATTTAACTTCTTGATTGATGAAGCAACTAAGCTGGAGCAGATTCTCCTTTCCTTTAGTAACCTCCTCTTCTTCAGCTTCTGTACATTTCATGCTTCACAAAATTAAGGAAAATCATCATGCTGAACAGCAGAGTAACTGAAGAGAATCCTGTGCTGGTGCATCAGTAGTGCTTTTCCTTCTTGCAGTATAAAAAAGAAGGTATGAAACAGCCCTTCCTTCTACCCAAGCTGTTCCCTCATGTCTAATGCCAAGTGGCAGCTGAGGCAGAACATCCCCAAAAAAGGGTTTTAATCACCTCTCAAGCCTGTGAGGCCAGCTCTGTTCCTTCTCCTCCCTACCACCACCCAAGACCCAGATCAAACCAACTGTCTGCCAATATCAAGCTATGAAGCCCTCCTTGCAACATCACAAGCCACCCCTGATTGCAATATTCCTACTGCTGGCCAGACTTGCCTTTTCTTTCTCCCTGTACAGCCCCCTGCCCTGCCTCCTGTCTGTCCTCATCACTGAAATGAAGTCCAGTGCTCCAGTATCTTCTACACCTTCTTCTAATCATTCTATCCACCCTCATTTGCATTAGTTTCTTGGTCACCTACAGTGTGCATCTAACTGACTACTTCAGAGATAATCAAGCATTCCTTGGGGCATGTTCAGTATCAGCAACACTCCCTTACTAGCCAAAAAAAAGGCTACTTGGGATGTTAATTGCTTTTATTTGGATCAGACATGGCAGCATCCCTGGAGCAGATAACTGGCAATCTTCTCTGGGGAGCAAGTATGGTACTTAAATCCAGTGGTTTTTTTCTCCTGTAAATTCCCATTACCACATTTCCTCCCCACACTATCCCCTCCCTCAGAGTACACCCAGTCTTGACTTTATACCCACTCTGTGCTCCTGCAATACATCATTCCCTCTCCTCCCCAGTACACAGCTTTGTTTTCTCTGCTGCTCTGAACAATGCTGCTCATCCTCCCTGCTCTCAGCTGCTGAGGTTTGGAGTTCTCATCACTCCAAGTCTTGCCTGAGTCTTTAGGATACGCTGTTTCAAATTCAATGCTGAAGAACTGGTCAATTAAACTCTTCCTTTTAGAAGATGCTGCTGTAGCTCCAGAGTCTGTCTGTAAAACAAAGGCTTTGATATTGTACCTTTAAATAGCAGGTAAAGACACAATTCTTTCCAGACAAAACAACCCCATTGATTTAAGTTCTTTAAAGCCCATTCTTTCATCTTTCTATAGGTGCATTTTCTCCTCACACAGCACACAAGTTTCAAAACAAATGCATTTATACCATGCTGCTGAAGGCACCTCAAAGCTTAACAGCAAGCAAGATTTCTAACAGAAAGTCACACCTCCTTGCCCCCTGACTTAAATCTGTATTAAATTTGATAAAAGTTATCTATTTTTGCCCTGATAAAACAGCTTCCTCTCCAGAAAGAGTTTACAGAGAATGAAGAGTTGGTTTGGTAAAGTCTTCTGAAAAATTTCAAGTCATCTTTTCTCAGGCAGAGCAAGTTAATTGTCTATTCCAAACAGCTCTCCTGTAGCCAAGCTGCTGCAGCACACTTTGTCAGAAAAAAATCAGTTCTTCTGTGCTAAATTCACAGGTGATCAGGGCCAGGTGCTGCACACTCTTGTCACCACCACCCTGGTCCAACCCATGGGCTGCAGAGCCCCCCCTGGCTCCCCCCAGAGGGATCCGCTCCTCTCAGACCCCCCACAGTGTCACCAACATGGCAGCAGCACCAGCTGGTCACAGGAACCAGAAAGCTCTGCCACTTTCTACAGACACGAGGTCAGGAACTCACAAGATGGATAATCCTTAGCAAAAAATATGTTGAGCACAAGTGCAGTGGTGTAAATCCTAACTGTGGTTATAGTGAGGCTACAATTACCTCCATAACTGTATCACCTTCTATGCCTTCCAGCTTCTGCTGCAGAACCCTCATCATCTGCACCCAGCATTCATTGGCATCCTACAAGGGAACAGCCAATTAAAACTGACATGTAGCATTCTGATTTAGTCACATTAAACCCATCAATCTTTACATTATTAAATAAAATGTAAGAATCCCTTCACTAAGAATTTCTCCCTGTTCCACCACACATTTTTCAGAGCTGCTATTAGTCAACTTCCCCCCACAGTACAAAAGCAAACACTTTACTTCCATAAATCACTTTCACAAAAGAAGGAAAGTTGAGAAATATTCTTGTTCTCAGCTTCCAACATAGCACAGGATTTTCAAGCAGTAAGCTAATAAGTGGTCTTTACCTGTTGCAGGTACTGGCCTTGATCACCTTTCTCTGCAAACTGGGGGAAGGCCATGTGTAAAAACTGCAGGAGAATGATAGGTGGGATACTGGAGGAAGTTTTATCCATGGAATCAAACAAGTCTCTAAGAGCTTGAAGAAAAAGTGAATGCTTTGAGAAGTGGAAAAACACATCAGGAAGATTAAAAAGAACAGTAAAACATTTGAAGTGGTCACTGAACAGTGTCCAGTCCAATCTTTCCTCAGCAGGACCCAATTTTCAAGGTGGTGTAACAGGTGCACCTAAGATCTCACGTGTGAGCAGGACTTTGCACGCATCAAGATGACAACTGTGAGTTTGGCATGTAGTACCTTGTCTTTCCTGACTGCTAACAGGAAAAAACAAACAAACAAACCACCCACACATTTTTGAGCAGTTAAGATTTCATTTGAAACTTGTCTGAGGAACAATGTTTTCAACGAGAGGACTAGACCTAGAGGAACCAGGAGGCATTCACAATCTATCCTCTAGAGGAGCTTAATTTTCAGCAACTACCAGGAGAACACTTTTAATTTTTCCCCAACTAAAATATCTAGAAAATACTCATGCTTAGTTGAAGACCCAGGAAAACAAGTATGTGTATGCATACGTGCAGACAGTTCAGAGCTATGAATGCTACTGAATGCTACTGATTGCATGACAATACAGATGGCTTTCTTTTTTGCTCCAGACACACTACACATTGTCTTACCTGCCCAATCCACCCATGGCTTCAGAAACACCTGTTAATCCTCACAACAACCCTGTGAGGTAGGCAACAGTCTAGATGGTCACTACTTTAGTGGAGAGACTAATGAATGATACTCTTGAGTGAATATAGGCAAGATTACAAGGAACCAAGGTCAGTTGCTTCCTCTCTTTAAGAAGTATCTTCAATGACCTTGGTAAGAGGGACAACTGATATGACACAGCAATTAAAAAAAATGCCATAAGTGTCATGCAGGAGTTCTTGACCAGCTCAGCACCAGAGAATTAAGCTACAAGTTACTTTAGCTATTCAGGCTCCTACAAAGCAGAGCTGTCATCTTAAAAAGAAAAGAAGGGACATGACAAAGGCAGTGAGAAGGGGAGGGGCAGGCATGGCTGTACAGAGTAACCATTGAACTTACCACCCCAACACTCCATCAGCAGGCATACCCACAAACTGGACCTTTCCTTCCTTATATTGTTTTGTTTTTCCTTAAATGGACTGGTAGAAATCCCAGTGTCCTGGCCCAGCATCTTAGTGGGGCAATGAAATAAGAGTAAAAAAAGAAAAAGTGGACAAGTAGTACCCTTGTTCAAGTGTAAGGGGTCTAACTAGAACTCTAGTTAGAACCTGGAGATACAGGGCCATTGCAAGCACCCACACTGTGAGCACCCAGACCACCACAATCAGGAGTAACTCTCCTGATGACAATAAATGCTACTTCAGCTCAGAAATCTGGATCTCCAGGGCAAAGGTTAAATCCACTGATAAAGAATCAGCTTAACAATAATGCTCAGCCAATAAGTCATAGTGGAAAGTATCAAGGAGTATGGCATTAGCCTACCCTTGAGTGAAACCCCTACAGTACACTCTATTTCTACATAAAATGATCACATCTACAGATGGCTGGAACCTGCTTCAGCAAGTTCCAAGTACTTTCTGCCTACAGGCAGAGCAGTTAAGGGACAGACATGATTTCTAGCTAAGCCCAAATAGGATGTCTTTTTCCTAGCACACAGCTAGGTAACATGCAGAGATGGTGGCTTTGCAGTCACAGTCAGAATAAGGTTTAAAGCTAATAATGACAGAGCAAAATGAACCCTCCAGACCCCAGAAGATCTGAAATTCCTCAGGCATAAGCACTAACTACAAATACACAGAGCTCTAACTAGAGTCTTCACCTGCAGTGAGCCTAAACCCCTGTGTCCCCCTCCAGACACTAACCTGCAGTAATGTACTGAGCAGAGGCCATTTCTCCTGAAGCTCTTAAGGCACCACCATACCTGAAAGAAAAACAATTTGGATGCAATTCACCACAACCAAGAGCAGTCAGATTTTTAAATGACAAACCAGGAAGCATCTGGATTTATTTAATCGTATCAAAAGAAACCAATCACCAAAAGAGAAGTAACAAGGTAGGATTTACTTGCACTTGCCTCAGTCTCAACTATTTTGCAAGCACTGCCTGGAAGCAAAGGAAAACTGGCATCCTTGGGATAAGAAGTAATTGCAGAGTGAGAAGTCTGGGTTCCTCACTGCTTCCCTCATTTATTTGTCTGAGAGACTCAAATCTATTTTTAAAGAAATAGAAAAAGTCTGAAGAGAAGCTACCCCATTTCTGAAACATTTGCCACAGCTTCTTCAAATAGATGGAAAGGACAGATGGTTGGCAGAGGTGGGGGGCAGACTTAGTTCCTTCCTCTACAGCAGAGCCAAGACAGGGAGAGGAGTTTTCTTGGGGAGATTTTTCCCAACAGAAAAAGAAATATATAAGTACTTAAGTAACTAGTGTTTACAGTAATCCAGAATATCCAGTTAGGCCCAAGGATCAAGAGCAATGTATTTTAAAGGAATTAACTAGAAATTTAAATGCTTCACCTAATGCTAACATTTAAAAATACTTATGGAGGCCAAATTCAGGCTCACCTTGCCATGGATTCTTTTTTCCTCTGATCCTGATAACAAAAGTTTCTTGTACATGCCTCACAAAAACAAAAAAATAATAACTGGCCATTTTCACATTTCAATCCAGAATAGCAAACTAATAATTCAGAAAAGTTATTCTACAATCAGAACAGATGAAACCAATTCTGTAAGGGCACATCTTCTGTGACAGCAACTCCATCTTATTCTAGCTGGCCACTAGAGTAATACACAGTCTTGCCTCAGAGCTTCCTGCTGCACCTCTAAGGACCAAGCACCAGTAACATCAGAATTTCATAGCTGGAAACCCTGGGCAAAGCAGCCACTGGAAAAATATTCCTCAAACAGGACTCCTGCACAATGCTTTCATACAGAACAAGACACACACAGTAACACCAGCCAGGAGTTGAGAAGCTTGTTTAAGCAGGAGGGCCATGAAGGTGCTCAGGGGGCTGGAACAGCTCTGCTCCCAGGACAGGCTGAGGGAGCTGGGATTGTTCATCCTGGAGAAGAGAAGGCTCCAGGGAGACCTTAGAGCACCTTCCAGTGCCTGAAGGGAGCTGATCCAAAGCCTGGAGAGGGGCTGTTTCCAAAGGTCTGGAGTGAAAGGACAAGGGCCAATGGTTTGAAATGAGAAAGGAGTGGATTGAGATGAGAACTAAGGAAGAAGTTCTTTCCCAGCAGAGTGGTGGACACTGGCACAGGTTGCTCAGGGAGGTGGTTGAGGCCCCATCCCTGGAGACATTCCAGGTGGGGCTTGAGGAGGCTCTGAGCAACCTGCTCTAGCTGCAGATGTCCCTGCTCTCAGCAGGGGTTGGACTAGATGAGCTCTGGAGCTCCCTTCCAACCCAGACACTGCTAGGATTCCATGATTTTAAACAAGATCTAGAGGCTGGTGTTTAGCCTGTAAAACACATTCCCTCCCTAGAAGCCAGTTCCAGCACACACACAGCACAGACTGACACAGCCACAGGAAAAACTACAATCCACCAAGAAACAGATTTTCAGGATCCAGTTCAGCCACAGGGCTTCCCAGGAATCTACCTTTTCAGGGCCTCCTTCACCTCGGGCACAGAGCGGATACACTGCACCGTGGCGTTCATGTAGCAGGTGTTGCCCAGGTTGGTCAATCCACAGGGCAATTCCATCTGGCAAAGAATTGACAAGGCTGCTTTACTTGGAAGGTCTGGGAGAGATGAACATCCATTATTTTTTTCTACAAACACTATAATTTGAGATTAATTTCTAAGAAGGGAAACAATCAGAGCTGTGTAAAACCAGGAATATTCCATAAACTGTATTGAGTTTCCCAGCCCCAGTTTCTGGTTACATGCATCAATTCACCATTCAGTGCTTTCCGGGGCCATTCAGGAGTGCTCTGGGCTTTTCTGTGCATGTTTGAGTTTAATGAACATATTCTTCACACAGGCAGCCCTTCAGAAAGTTCAATTATAATCTCATTCATGTTTTGACCTTAGAATTTTACTTCCATGAAATTTCCACATGAATATGTTAGTACAAAACACTGATGCTTTAATTAAAATCAGCTTCCAGTAAGACCCTGACTGCCATGGTCATGGTTAGAAACAAAAGCATGGAACTCCTCCCCAGCAGTCTGCAGCAGAACATTCATTTGATCCTTTCACACACCTTGTGAACTTCCAAAGGTTTGACAAATGTGAAAGCCAACTAGTAATTAAACTAACCAGTTTAGAAAGGGTTATAAATAACAATAGAATGCCATTTTTCTTTTATTTTTACTTATTAATGTTTCATATTTGAGTAGTTCTCATGGAAATAAATGTAGAAAGTGGAGTGGTGGTGCATGCTGACACCACTTCATTTTACAAAGAAAGAATTAATGTATCTGTGCAGCCCATTTTTATGGAATAAACTGCATTTTGATGTGTGACCATCAGAGAAATGCAATGTCACCAACTTTTTCAAACTATTGTTTGACTCTGGATCATCTCCTCTTTTGCCTCTCAAGGGTTAGTCCCTTCACCTGCTGGAGCTGGCGTAAATAAGCACCAATCCAGCCCTGAACTACAGATCATTTTCATACAGACATGACTGAAAGTATCTCCATTCTGCATGACAAATGCCTGGTTTAACTAAGACAGAGCTCCTAGTTCAAATGACTGATGAAAAATGTAACTCTTTCAAATTGTAGAAAGGGAAACAAACAGAAGTTACTTCGTTAAAAAAACCAGTTATCTTCTTCCAGACTTTACTCCCACACAGGAAAACATACAATCTATTCCACTAATATCACAATTATTTTCTTTTTTTTTTTTTTAGAAATAAAACTTTATCTAATACTAATGAGGCCAAACAAAATCCCAAACACACCCCTCAAACAAACCTTTGTTTCCCTTCTCAGCTATGGAGGAGTTGGGAAACAATTTTGCACATCTAAGAGCCCTTATTCAGGCGAAGTTCAGGACACTAATACAGCAAAAGCAATAAAATGTGTGTTTAAAAACATCAGCAGAGTTATTTTTAGACCATTTTAGTAAAAGGAAAGAAGGAAGACCAGCACTACATTAAACTCCAGACTTATCCTGCTACCAGCTGGATCCAGGTGTAAGTTCTCAGAGAAGCTGTAAATGCTGAAGGGATTATTAGGTTTTTAAAATATTTTCTTTTATTCTTAGTTTCAAAACCCACTCTGAAGCAACTTTAAGTACTGCAAAACCTGCCCGTATGCCAAGGTTTAGGGGAAGCAGGGTCTGAACAATGCTTACAGCTGAAGCCAGCTGCTCCTCTGTCATGTCTTCGACGAAGACAGGTCGGGCGGTCGGCTCTTCCGGCAGCGCATCTGCGGAACCCATCATTAGTAAGGTCATCCCCTTGAACACAGGGAGAACAGCAGTAACTATTTAAGGGCAGTCAATTCCACTTTTCCACCAAGAAAAATCAGCAGGCTGTGCCACAGTTCAGCTATTTCCCAGGGGCACACACATTCTCTCCCAGTTGACTGCACTGCTGTATCTCCAGGGTGCTCCTGAAGTTCCCCCGTTACCTACGAAGCACTTACTGGAGAACAATTGCCACTAAATGTAACATTCAGGGAACAGCCCAGCTCCTTTCCAGATGGATCACCTTCAACACATCAGTGCAAATACTCCTCTTTCCTTGGAAAAAAGACCTTGGAATGAAGTGTCACTGAGCAGCCAAGTGCTGACCTGAAAGAAGCTGCAACGTTTGAGCCTCTCCATCCACTGCATCTCAAGTTCAGAATTCCCTAAACAATTTAGGGAATTCCCTAAATTCTCAGAATTCACTAAACAAGTCATCCCTCAGCTTTAGACTAGAATCTGGGAAACACGTCAGACAGATGGAGGTAATAATGAGGAGCACAGCTCTACGTTTAGAATTGGATTTTTTTCACCTAAATAGCAAGTGGGAAAGTCCCATCCTTTGTTCCAGCAAGTTCTGAGTACACTAAACTCAGTGAAAAATTATAAATAGCCAAAATGACCCTGTCAGTTCAGGCATGAGGAGTAACACTGGGAGTTGAGGGTGATGGAGCCTGGAACAGGCTGCCAAGGGAAGTTGTGGAGTCTCCTGCTCTGGAGATGTTTAAAACCCATCTGGACAAATTCCTGTGTGACCTGATCCAGGTAATCCTGGTCAGGCAGGGAGTTGGACCAGATGATCTTTTGAGGTCCCTTCCAATCCCTGAAATCCTGGGATACTGTGATTCAAGGTGTGTGGGAAGCAATCAAGTTACAGTGCTTGCTGGACTAGCTTAAGGAAAAGGAGGTTTTCAGATTCAGCATCCACAGGGCTAGATGTACACAGTAAGAGGAAAAAATGGCTAAAATACAGTGATAAGGAAGCAGATGGGTAACAGAACGGAAAGAAATTGCTCTGACAGTGTAAATAAATACCTAGGACTTGTACATAACATTATAACAACAAATAAAGGCAGTTATGAGCATAACAATATGCAGACAAGGACAAGAATATTAAGTACTGGGTTTTTTGCTGAATTACTCAGGTACAACAGCCACAGGCTTGCAAACTAATTACAATGGTAAGAACAATGCTACCCAGTTCCATCTGCCCAGTAAAGAACTGGGTAAAACCTGTACCAAAGATGTTAAAAGACACCTAAGGAAATGAAAAAATGACCAGAAAAAACCCAAACAGAATCTCTGGGATTCTCTGTTAAAATCTTCTATAGGGAACCAACACAAATACATTCACTTTCTGATTTCTTTCTGAATCAGTCCAAGGTATGAATGACCACTGCTAATAGCTTTGGTTTTTGCCAGCAGCTACTTAGCCAAGGAGACCAAACTCCAGCTGGGTGATAAAAAGGAAGCCAGTTCAGCAGTTGCAGTGCCCACGCAGGGAGCACAGGAGCACAACAGACCACGGGCACACGGTCAGTGCCCAGGCTCACCCACTATCTCCAAATAAAGCTTCTCATTCTGGTCACAGACATACCACTGGTCTGACCCAGAACATTTCCTTTAAGAAGCATCGCACCATCTTCCTTGCAGTCCTTGGGAACATATCTCCTATGGATGCCAAAAAAATGGGTTTTTACCAATCCATGGTGAGAATCTTGTAAGGATCCTTAGGCACAACAGCTATAAAATTATTGATCATCAAGGCCTGATTTTTCAGAAAGAGCTACCTACTCGAACAGAAACAGCAAGAAACTTAACTCTTTCTTAAACATCAAAATGAAAGTCTAGTAAAATTTAGTTATTCCTCAGTACTTACATTTTTGATTTTTAGGTTCCCCCAGTCATCATCCTGCATGTGAAATGAAATAAGAGACAATTACCTTGCAGCAAAAGAGAAGCAATATTTTCATGAATACTAATCACATTTCTAAATACACAATTTCATCCACAATTCCACAACTTTATTTACACATCATCAGGTCTTGTCTGACTAACACAAAAAGCACCCAAGTACTCTTTTCAAGAAGGTTCCTCATCTGCTGTTTACAGTGCTCCAATCTAAACAGTTTGTAGGGGAAGTTTAGATATTAGGAGAAATTTATTCATAGAAAGGGCTGTAAAGCCCCAGAGCAGGGTGCCCAGGGAAGCATCCCTGGAGGGGTGTGGTGCTGAGGGACATGGTTCAGTGGTGACCTGGCAGTGCTGGGTTAGTGGTTGGACTTGATCTTGAAGGTCTCTTACAGCCAGAACTATTTTAACTTTTAGTAGGAAAGTTGCCTACAGCACCTCACACCCTGGTAAGTCTATCACAAATAAGTGCCAGAGAAACTTTTCTTAAGGTAAAAAGTAGAGTTGCATTCAGGTTCTGAACATTAAAAAGGAACAAAGAAAAACAAAACAAACACCAAGCAGAGCAGTGTTTGGTGTAACTGAGTGAAGAAGAGTTTTAAAACAACAGTATTCCTCCCAAGCACTGAGCAGCAAACTCAGTTGATTCTTTTTCTAGCAGCAGGCAATGAATCACCCAGAATCAGTTCTGAAAAGCATGGTCAGTTTCATACACACAGTGAAAGATCTTGGGAAGGAACACTTGAAAATATGGTCAGTGCTCACTACTTCAGTACGTTAGAAGTAACTACATAAAACCTCACAGATTTGTACCTTCAGAGTTCCTCCTTTCACCATAACCTTCTGTCTAGCTGGCTGAACTCCAGTCAGTGCAAACAGCTGGGCTTTGAAGACCATTGGAGGTTCATCAGTGTTAAGCTCCACACCATCAAACTTCTCTTTTCCCCATTTCACATTAACTGCAAACAAAACATTTGGAAACCAGATTATTTCCCAATGCAGGAGGTTTTACCAACATTAACCCCCTGTTTCAAATCCCAGACTTTATACATTTCAATACATTGTTTTCAGCTATAAAAGCTGTCAACAATCAAGCTAAAGGAGCCCTTTCCTACAGTGTCTCAGCCATCAGCACATGCCATTGCCAACAGCTCTGACATTATCCCAGGAAACAGCTGTAAGCAGCATCCACATGGATAAACTTTTCAACAAGCATCAGAAATTCTTTGGGCAAATCTTCACAAAAGCAGTTTGAAAGCAACTCTCCCAATCTCCAGGCACTGTCCTTTGCAAACAAATCTCTGAAGGAGCTCACACACACGACTGGGTTTTTCACTGCACTGCTGTTCCTTCAACACCAACACCACCGTGTTCTTTAGAGCAAAAACCCTGCCTGACAGATGTAGTTTGGGCTGCCAGTGTGGGTCAGGTGAAGCTACAGGGAGAGGTGAGTGTGCAACAGAACAAGGCCCATCACACAGGACACCTTTTGCCTCCTTGCACTGCAATGTTCAGCTCTCAGACCCTCTGCACCACTGCTACCCTCCTTGGCCTTGGGGTGAGCACCTGGAGAGAGGCCCAGCAGGGTCTGTGGCCTCAACAGCCCCGACCCCACAGAGGCACGGTGAGAACTGGGAGCTGAAGGCAGGTTTGGTCACACACAGTCTGCTTTTGGTGCTAGCAATGGGATCAGCAGAACTGAAGGGCAGCACCTGATAGGGCAGGCACCCAACAGGGCAGCACTCAATGGAGCAGACACCCAACAGGCTGGCACCCAGCAGGGCAGCACCGATGGGGAAAGGTACCCGATAGGCTGGCACCCAGCGGAGCAGCACCTGACAGGGCAGCACCCTGTCAGGCAGGGGCAGGCATCTGACAGGGCAGTACTCAGTGGGGCAAGCACCCCACAGGGCAGGCATCTGACAGGGCAGCACCCCATGGGCAGGCGCTCCACAGGGCAGGCACATTCTCTTCGGCAGAGCTGGTACGAACCAGAGGGGCCAAAAACTCCTGGAATAACCAGGGAGTTTTGACAGAGCAACTCCACAGCTCTGCACAGCTCCAGCCACTGTCACAAGCCACGTGAGCACGCTGCAGTTTGGGGTGAAAAGATGCAAAATACAGCCCACGAGAATGTGTCTGAAACAGCCAACTTCCAGAGAGACATCGCCTTCCTCTGCCTGGGCTTGTTTTCAGTAAATTTACTATGGCAACTCTATTCCCCCCACCCAAAAGGTCTAAGAGTCATGGTTTAAAAACAAAAGAAAACAACAACTTCCATGAAAGTTCAGATTTCAGATGAACGCAGTGCTCGGGAAAGCAAATAAGGAAGAATAACCAAAACTAACTCTAAATTACCCCACAATGCAACTTTAACCGCTATATTTTCAGTATTTCCAGCAAAAAGATCCTTCTGATTTGCTCAACCTTCTCATTTTTTAAAAACAACCTTTATTATTTTGCATATTTAAGACCTACCAAGCTGCAATTTATCATTTTCCAGGATGACAACCCACTCAGTGACTGCAGAAATCTGCTGCACACACTCCCAAGTTCTCTATTTTTCAACAGCCAGACGTCCAATGCTAAATATGCACAAGAGTTTTCACTTACTCATCAGTGTCATCAGTTCTGACAACTCAGCACTCAAAAGGAGAAGACTAAAGAGCTGGAGCATCTTTCTCTTCAGAGATCACAACCAAAATTTCACCAGAAGTTTCAAAACTAAGAAATTTGTTAATTTGTAAACAAGGGCAACAAAGCAAAAAGGAAGGACATGTTTGTCCCATGGACCAGCAAAAAAACCAGCTTATCCAGGTGTGCCAGAGTTCAGCAAACGTCCTGCTACCCCGACATCAGCCAACAGTTTGCCACCCACAACTAGAACAGCAGAGAAACAGGGACACAAGCGTGTGCAGAGGCCTCCTGCAACCTGTTCCTCCTCCACCAAAAAGCCCCAGGAGGCCAGACCTGTGAAACATAAACACGGCAGTAACTGGTCCTAGAAGTGTCACTGGAAGTTTTGTCCTGCACTTTTCACTAGGAGCTTTCCTCCACGGAGCAGGGGGCAAGCGGGATGCGAGGCGATTACATAGTTTTAACTCCTCTGGTTTTAACTGGGAAATAATGGATATAAAAGAAGCAGACGCACCTAAATAAACGAGGGGGGCCCTGCCGCGCCGATCACTTGGCAGACAGCAGCACTTACCTTAGCACACAACACAAGCCAAGGAAGGGGAAGGGCGGGGGGCACGATCGCTCCCGTGTCACACCCGCTGGCATGGCCGAGCCCTGCCGAGGGGCCCTGCCGCCCGCCCACCGCTGGAACTCTCCCCCCGCACCGGCTCGGCCCGGCCAGGCCAGGCCAGGCCAGGCCAATCCTTCCTCCTCAGGCGGCCAGGGCCGGGCCGCAGGTCCTGCGGAGCTCCCGGTGCCGCCCTGGGCCGGGCCCGGAGGCAGGGCTGACATGTGCCGAGCGCCGGCGGCTCGGCCGAAGAGTCTCCCGCGGTCCCTCCAGAGGCACATCCCGGCGGAGAGGGTCGGGCTGGGAGGCGAGAGGGCCGCCGAGCAGCACTCGTTACTAAGTGAGCGGCATCGCGGTCGGAAGGGCTACCCGACCCCCGCGAACCCCAAGCGGCGGGCCGGACTGGCGCGGGGCCGGCTCACCTGAGAAGAGCGGCATGGCGATGGCGGCGGGGCGGGCGGTGGGCTCTGCCCTTTCCTGGGGAGGCGCGGCGGCGGCGAGGAGGGGAGAACGGGACGAGAAGCAGCGTTAGTGGGGAGGGAGGGAACGGGCGGGCGATGGCGGCTGGTCCGGCGCGTCCCTGTCCCCCGCCCTCCCTCGGGGCCTCATTCAAACCAGCCCCTCAGGATGACGCTGCAAGCGGGGCCCGCTCTCCGGAAGCGGGGCGGGCTGCGTGCGCAGCCGCGGAAGGGGGGGGCGAGGCCGGACGGAGTCGGGGCGGGAAAGCGGCTGCCACGCCGGAGGGCGGGGAGCGGCCCCGGCGGCAGCTCTGTGCGGGGGAACGGGGCCCTCGCGGCCCCTTAAGCGGGAGCGGCGGCCGCGCGCTACCGGCGGTGGGGGGGGTCGGGTCTCTGCCGCGCGGGGCGCCCCGGCCCGGGAAGGGGCTGGAGAGGGGCCTGGAGCACCCGGCGTGTGAGCGGGAGCTCACGGAATGTCAGGGCCTGGAAGGGATCTCTGGAGATGATGGAGTCCAACCAACCTTCTGCCAGAGCAGGGTCACCCAGGGCAGCCCACACACGAACAGATCCAGATGGGCTTGGAAAATCTGCAGAGCAGGACACCAGAGCCTGTCGGGGCAGCCTGGGACAGGCTCTGGCACTCTCACAGTGAAAAAGTCTCTCCTCAGGTTTCCATGGACTCTCCTCTGTTCCAGCTGCACCCTCTGCCCCATGTCCTGTCACTGGATGTCCCTGAGCAGAGCCTGGCTCCATCCTCCTGTACTCACCCTTTCCATAGGGATAACTATTCAGGAGTCACCCTCAGGCTCCACCCAGCTCCAGAGCCCCAGCTCCCTCAGCCTCAGCAGAGAGCTGTTCCTCACCCTCTAGCAGCTCTGGGGCTCTGCAATGGACTCTGTCCAGCAGTTCCCTGTCCTGCTGGAGCTGAGGGACCCAGCACTGGACACAACACTCCAGATGTGGCCTCAGCAGGGCAGAGCAGAGGGGCAGGAGACGCTCTCTGCACCCACTGACCACAGCCCTTCTGCTCCCCCCCAGGGTGCCATTGGCCTTCCTGGCCCCCAGGGCCCATTGCTGGCTCATGGGCACCCTGCTGCCACCAGCACCCCCAGGGCCCTTTCCCCTGGGCTGCTCTCCCACAGCTCAGTCCCAACCTAGGCTGGTCCCAGGGGTTTGTTCTTTCCCACCTGCCAGACTCTGCCCTTGCCCTTGTATTTCACTGAATTTCTCTCCAGCCTGTCCAGGTCACAACACAACCCTACAGTAGTGGGACAGGGCAGGTCATTCCAACATAAGTTGTCCTTGCTACTGCTCTGTTGGACAGGCCTTGGCAGAGGACCTAGGGAAGATTTCTGGGCAGTTGGCTATTCCATAAAAATAAAATTAAAAATTAAAAACTAACAAATCAAATCAAACAAAAACCAAACAAAACAAAACAAATCAAAGAAAAACAAAACAGAAACATCCCCCAAGCAATCAAACACCACCACCAAACAAACAACAAAAAAAAAAGCCCACAAACCCAAAATAAATCCACAAAAAAAACCCCAAACCCTAAACCAACCCCCACCCACAAAACCATCCCACAATTTTGCCTTTTCAACAAGGTTCTAAACAATGGCTACAGGGTTCAAAAATTAGGCTACGGTAGCAGGCCCTCAGAGTAAAGAAATGAAAAAAAAAGACTGAATAATGGTATTTACTTACTCATGTAGAATAGTGAAAAAAAATAGTACGTTTTGGAGTCCCTCAGGCCTTATCCTGCCAGTGCCCCTTGGAAGCCGCTGCAATGGCTGAACACTGAGAGATGTGTAAGCTGCACTCAGGAGAAAACACCATGCCAGTCATTTTCAAAAGGGTCTTTCCATAAATTACTTTATTTCTCATTAAATGAGCCCAGAGTCATTACCATATTAATAACAGATATGTTTATTATCACATACCCATCACTGTGGCTTTCAATACCACTCGGAACATGCAAATCGTCCTATCGACGAATCAGGTTTCCAGTGCTTCTTATTTAATACACAACTGCAAAGCCATTATAAATTACTGAGGAGGTATTTAGTTAAAAATAATGTAAAACCATACTGCCTATACCATGAATGTGTTCCTGCTACAAAGCAAGAGTCTGACAGCATTTACTGAAGTTTCTGAATCACCCACAGCTTTTGCTTCATACGCTTGCTTTTTTTTTTTTTTTTT